>OX457038.1:12452930-12492930 GCA_949752735.1 Lumbricus terrestris | reverse complement strand
GTCCTCTACTTTCTCTTGTTACATACTTTGGCCAATCAATCAATCAATCAGAATTTATATAGCGCCTCTTCTAGGACCTACTCAGAGGCGGTACTCCGTGCCTGCGCGGAACAACAGTGCAGCCAGCCACTTTAACACAAGTGTAGTATTTAGTGAACGGAGTATACTCAGAATCTATTTGGAACATATATCATCGTTGGTGCACGAATGGAACGCCATTGCCATGCAAAGTTTTGGCTGAAACGTAATATGGAAAAGAAATTGGCTAAAGCAGGGGTGTCAAAGAGCTGGCCCGCGGGCCATTTCTGGCCCGCCGACGATTTTTTTTCTGGCCCGCGGGGTTTTCCCTAAAGATTACAAAATTAGAGGATAAAGGTTCATTTTCTTATTTTACACTAAATTTACAGTCAGCGCCAAATACATGGAGGTTTTTCTTACTGGCGTCACTTTTGCTCAGACGCACAGCTCTGTGTAGACTGTATCCATGGTTTCCTATTGGTTCAAGATTGTCTGTTAACAAAGGTGTCACGACAACTGGTCTACAGACAACTGTTTTTTGTCTAACGACAAATGGTCCCCAGACAATTCGTCTAACGACAACTGGTCTACAGACAACTGGTCCAGCGCTTGAGAAATGGAAGCTGGCTGAAAGTTTTTACAGGTGAAATGGACTTAATGGAGGTTGGATCGATGAAAAAACGCAAGAGAAATGAAATCTGGATGAAGGTTCTTTTACAGATGAAATAGAAGCTGGATTGACGAAAATAACTAGCGAGAAATAGAAGGTATTTTTAGATCTGAAGTAGAAGCTGGATGCATGTTGAAATGCATGAATGAAAATCATCAATCCAGCATCAATTTAAGCTAGAAAACCATTTAACGTTTTCCCCATAAATCCAGATTCTATTTCACCAATACGATTCGTTGTTCGACCAGTTGTCGTTAGACGAGTCGTCTGTATACCAATTGTCGTGTGACCGTTAACAAAATTATGAAAGCTACGAAACAATTATGATATTTAAAAATATTGTCAAAATGTAATAAGAAGCGAAAAGTGGACATTGTATCAAGATCTTCTCGCGATATTTGGACTTCTGCATTTCTTTGTTGAATACAGCTGCTGCAGTTATCCAGTATGTTTTATTTGTCAGGAAAAGGTTGGAGTTGTGAAGGAATGCAACCTCCGTCTATAGACATTATGATATGGTGATATTTAGAGTGGGGGCCTAGGCCAGAGTAATAAAGACAAGATTGAAGATTTGAAGAAGAACTTGGCCAAGCAGCAGAATATTTTCAAGACAGTCATTCACCAGTCAGTGTCTGCTCTAGTTGCAAGCTATGCAGTTTCTCACATGGTTACCACAGCTATGAAGCTGAATAAAAGAATAAAAGATTGCTTGTTGAAGGCCTCGGAAATTGCGTTCCATGATAAAAAGCAGTGTTTTGCTAATATAAGTTTATCACATATTTGACTGTTTGTATGCTTAAAAAATGCACCATTTGAGATCTACTTATACAACATTTTTCTGGGAATTGGCTGACCAAGCCCGGAGCTCTCTCTCAGATCACTACCCAATTTTTCTCAGGAGCTTCGACACCCTGGCCCGCCACTTGTTGGAAAATGTTCACACTGGCCCGCCACTAAAAAAGGTTTGACACCCCTGGGCTAAAGAGTCAAAAATTCACTTCCATGTATGTAATCAATGTCATGTGCAAACTTAGGTTTGTTTGTATGTGCACTTGCTATAGCGCCCCTTCAAACTCACTACTCAGAGGCGCTCCCGACTACAGAGCGGACACTGCATCGGAGTTTCACGCCGAAGCGCTGAGCAATTGCGAGTGAAGGACTTGCCCAAGGTCCCTACGAGGTAGATTCGAACCTGCAACCCTTGGGCTGCAAGGCGACGAACATACCCACTACACCACCGCGCCCCACAAAAGTGTATACATCATACATGTAGGCTATAGATACATGCACTTCTTTTATATTATTTTGTTGGCATCTAACCAGATATGTGAGATTTATCTTGCAGGCCTAACAGTACTGACAACGAAATGCTTTCTAAAAATTTGTCAAAAAACTTATGAGTCATAAGCTATGACTCACATTTCTTCCTGCATAATTGATGCTTTTTGTTCCAGTCTCGTTATTTCCCATTCTCTGCCTTAATAATTTCCCCGCTGCGCTTTGATAGGGACGTTACAACGGCTGCCCCTTTGATCATTCGCCCCCCCTCCCACCCGCAAGCGGTTCCGTGTCATTGTTTGACGGCGGACTTCCCTCTCATTAGCCTACTATATGCGCAGTACATTATTTCGTGAGACTTCCTTCGTTCCTATGTTAAATTTCACCACTAATCTATTTACCGGTGTCGTCATTAGCGGTAATGTTGTTTTTAAGAGAGTCGGCAATGCTCCCCGAGGTAGTGCGCGTGTATGTCTTCCCTGTTCGAGTTACACGTGATAAGTAATTCAACAGCGTGTTCTTCCCTGGGACTTTCAAAGTACGAGTAGACCACGGTTCAGCACGGTCCCGCCCGCCCACCCCGCCCGACTGACGATTTTATATGGGAACTGTCACTGTCGGCTTTCACACCCATCTTCCTTTTGGTCCCCTAACTATATAGAATTATAGATGCCATGTAGCTGCGTCGTATATTTCACTACCCTATAAATATTGATGGCTCATTGGGTGTCTGTTGCAGAGGGGTGTGAGGTGTGATCCCACCAGAGAGAGTGATAAGATGGACTACAGCGGGAAGAGAGATGGCTATTATTATTATTTGGTCCGTGTGTCGTGGATAAGATAAGCTTCTGTTTAGCTTGACAGAGGTTTTACTGCCGTTCTTATGGCACCTCTGATGCTTCCACCTGTGCCTTGTCGTTACTGTTTAAATAAGTAAGTGAATGAATAATTAAGTAAGTAAGTAAGTATTGGTTAGTCTAAATAATAATAATAATAATAATAATAATAATAATAATAATAGTAATAATATCTAGTAACGATGATTATGTTTTACTCATCAGGCAGTCTGTCGGCCGGGGATCATGCTGTGCATGTAGAACAGAGTTCGTCAAACAGATTTAGGGGAAATACAGAGCCACCGTAATTTTGCCTATGTGACCCGTGGGCTATACAAAACATTACAAAGCAAGCACTTCTGCCGCGTGGTATATTCGTGGGCGTGTTATATAAATATAAATTAAATTTTGCACAGCCAAATTTTTTACATTTTAACTTTTGAATTTGCTGTTTTGGGTTGTAGATAAAAGTGTTAAGTTTACTTTGAAGTGGTTTCAATGTGAAGGTCACCTGTTGCATAAGCACATGATACCTGTTGCATAAGCACATGATATAACAGCTAGCAGCATATTTGTGTAGTATCTATTGATTTATTTAATGTGGCTCGTCAAATGACTGTTCAGAAGCGGTTTCAGCATGGAATTTCCAGAGGAAAGAAAGAAATGCCGCTAAAGAATGAGAGTGGCTGAGGGAACAGGAACCATTAGTCTAGCGCTCTTAGAGACATAGTGGAGGGACCAACGGCAGCAAACGCCCGAAGCCAATTTTATGGCATATAATATCATAATAGCATATATATTGCAACATACGGCACGTGAAGCCAACATACTAGGTCTGCCATTTAATATAAGATAATATAACCATCTGATCCTGAGGT
Organism: Lumbricus terrestris; assembly: GCA_949752735.1. NCBI lineage: Eukaryota > Metazoa > Annelida > Clitellata > Crassiclitellata > Lumbricidae > Lumbricus > Lumbricus terrestris. The sequence goes on along the minus strand of OX457038.1, from coordinate 12,489,250 downwards.
CCACCTGATTTGTTGGTCCGTTGACACCGTTTATCCGCTGCCTATAAATAGGTCGTGGGTGCGTGTGCATGTTGTGGGTGTGTATGTGTGAGAAAGAGATACTGTGTGTGTGGATGTGTGTGTGTGTGTGTGTGTGTTTGGGTGTGTGTAGGTGTGTATGTGTGAGAAAGAAAGACGATGTTTGTATGTGGGGGGAGAGGTGTGTGGTGGTGTGTGTGTGGGTTTGTATGTATGAGAAAGAGAGACTGTGTGTGTGTGGGTGTGTGTGTGTGTGTGTTTGACTGTGTTTGAAACTCTGTGTGTGTGTGTGTGTGTGTGTGTGTGTGTGTGTGTGTGTGTGTGTGTTCGTGAATGCCTGTGTGCATGTGTGCACAAGTGTGTGAGACTGTGTGTGTTTGTTCTTTTGTGAGTGTAGTTGTGCACGCGTGCGTGCGTGTGCGTGTGTGGGGGGAGGCGGTGGGTGTGTTTTGATGGCGCTGGTTATCCTCCTCTTATCTATCTCCTATTTCGATCCAGATCTATGTTCCATGCATCTATTTGCCTTCTTATCCTATCGGGTGATTGTGTTTTATCTGCAGCGGCGGCAGCAGTGGGACTTCCAACTAATCTGATTTAAGGGCCCTGCTTTGGCTTATCATGCCGCCGTCTGGTTGGTTGGTCGATCCTACCACCAACCCCTCTACTCCCTCCCTCCCTCCCTCGCTTCCTCCCTCCCTCCCCGGAGCCATTGATCTTGTGCGTTTACACGATATTCGCCTTTTTAAGTCATTCGCTTCTGTTGGTAAATTCGCTGATTCTGGTTTGCCAAAACTGCAACCATCTCTTCTGTGTTCTTTGACGTACGTTTTATTCATTCATTCATTCAAGAATTTATATAGCGCTTCTTCAAGGGGATTATACTCAGAAGCGCTCCCGGATCTAGCACGGCAGAAAGGAACTGTTTTGAGTTTTATTTTTAAAAAGGATGCTTCAGGAAAGAACCCCATGGAAGCAGATGTAGCTCCTGTGGCAGCCAATTCCAGACAACTGTGCCCAACCATAGAAAAGACTCTATTCTGCATGCTTAGGGCCTATAGCGTTCGTGCGAATGGAACTAAGAGCACTCATTTCTGTGCAGAACAGAGTGGGCGGTGCCTTGGATACCTGTGGAACAACAGAGCTCTTGCGGGCATGCAGTCTGGAGCAATAGGAAGTTGACATTGGCGAATTAGAACTGCGATCCTATATTCAATGCGATGTCGGACAGGAGTCATGTCTCCAGCGACCAAATTTAGTGTGGTCAATTTTTCTTCTTTGGCATACGTTTTAGTGTGTTCTGCTGTGTTCTTGGGCATGCGTTTTAGTGCTTCACTTCTTCTGTTTTTTGGCATACATTTCTGCACGTTCTCTTCTGAGCTGATTTAGGTTTCACTGCATTTTTTTCTTGGGCTAAGTTTCATATTTGAGCTTCTGTTTTGATTTGATTTGATATGCCACTATATAGTGACATACAATGTCATTATAAATTTTATTGACTTCCTTTCGTTATATGATTATTGTTCTGTCCGGTTGCCTTGCAGACTTGTCTCCTGGTTAACTATCTTATCTTACATCTCCTTACTTTGCATTATACTTTGACCATGGCTCCGTATACAAGTATACATTGCTTGGCTAACCGTATGCGACCGCCTTTCACTTGCGCTGCAATAAATACATTTAATACCAGATGTTCCAGACTTTGTATACCTTTGCTGTCCAGACCTTACCGTTACTGGCCAGACCTTACCGTTGCTGGCCAGACCATACATTTGCTGTCCAGACCTTACCTTTGCTGTCCAGACCATACATTTGCGGTCCAGACCGTACCTTTGCTGTCTAGACCTTACATTTGCGGTCCAGACCTTACCTTTGCTGTCTAGACCTTGCATTTGCGGTCCAGACCTTACCTTTGCTGACATTGGTGCACGATATTAGCCTACGCTTTGCCTTCGCAATTCACATTGATGTTTACCATCTTCTCCGTATCCTCTCCATGGTGCTCGCTTCTTTCCCCTTTTCTTCGTCTTCCACAGTCAGAAAAGTCAGACAATCATTTCAGAAAGCGTTCCAAAACCGGTTCAACCCATCACAGGCGATGAGTAAACTGATCATAGTAGTGGTCCAGGTGGTCCAACCCCTCAGATCCGCCAGAACTGCGGGTGGCAAACCGCTTATGAAGTAGTCAGAAGAAGAAGAAAAGAAGCGCGCGCAAAGGCAGACGGCATGCAGACGGTTCATGCACGCTGGCACCCTACTGGCCGTTGATTGCCTCGCCTGCAGACGTGCGCCGGGGAACCAGTCTTTACTGTCCGTAATTAGATTCCAGCGTAACGCCTTTCTGTCTGTCGGCTGGTGATAAGGCTTTTCTGAATGGGATGCCACGGGTTCCGGCTCCGTGAGAGTGGGAGGGACGCTTTCCGGCGGGATATTACGGAAAGATTATCTTCAGATCCTGATAAACGGGACACGAAACGCCACTTCAAGGGTTTTCTCATTAGCTTTATCGCGCGGCTCATTAACCCTAACGACCTGCGGGCCACGTTGAAAGGGTTAAGAAGATGATAAACTTTCAAAAGGCGCTCACCTGTTGGCGTCCAATGCAATTGTCTGTCAACTTATGCAAAATTGTCATTGATACACTGAGTATGTTTATGTTTTAAACTTTTTTCTTTGAAATTTTTAGGCCATGAGTCTTGGAACCTTCTCGATTCTAGAATATTAATTTGTGTATTACACGTGTATTATGTATGCATGTATGTGCACTTGTTATAGCGCCCCTTAAAGATTCCTACTCAGAGGCGCTCCCGACTACAGCGCAAAGATTGAATCAGAGTTTCATGCTGAAGTGCTCGAGCAATTGCGAGTGAAGGACTTGCCCAAGGTCCCTACGTGGCGGCTTGTGGTGGATTCGAAGTTTTGGAACCTGCAGCCCTCCAACTGCAACGCAACGAACATACCCACTACATGTACCACCACTCCCCACAATGTGCTCATACATACATATTATTTAAATCACATACATTAAATACTACATATAGGCAATTTGTTGCTATTATTACTATTGAGCAGTTAGCTGTTTGTGAGGCGTTCTTGTAGCGCCATATAAATTGTCGTTATTATTATTATTATCGTTATCTTTGAGCATACATTCAATTATTTAAAACTGTGTGTGTGTGTGTGTGTGTGTGTGTGTGTGTGTGTGTGTGTGTGTGTGTGTGTGTGTGTGTGTGTGTGTGTGTGTGTGTGTGTGTACTCGAGTGTTGGTACGTGTGTGTGTGTGTGTGTGTGTGTGTTGCGCGGGTGTGCGCGCGCATGTGTGGGTGTGTGTATATGCGTGCATGTGTGTGTGGGAGTGTATTTAAATTCATTATCGTACAAGATGCCTTCTTCAATATAAATGTACATTGCGTCTTCCTACACATAACAATAATTATATGATGCTCATCTGCATCTGTACCAAGAAACCTAGTTTGGTGCCTGACTTCGAGGATGATTATAGAGATGCTGCTGCTGCTGCTGCTGCTGCTGCTGCTGCAGCTGTTGGTCTCTAGTTAGTGATGGACTGATTAGGGGCGTCGACGGTTGGTGACGGGCTGACGGTTCACCCAATTAGTTTCATGCCCCATAAACAGTTTCCCTCCTTCCCTGCTTGCCCAGTTCCTCTGATCTTATCTTTTCTTCCACACTTAAGTGTATAATATGGTGGGTGGAGAAATGGTCACGTGACTGGGAAGGGTCAGGGAGGGTATGGGAAGACGGAAGATAGGCTAATGCATCCACCTCTGCCCATCAACAGACTTGAAGAGAGGTCATAGGGTCACTTCCGTTGGAGGATATAAAGACGTCTAGGAATTTCTATTTGGCTTTGGAGGTGTGAATTAAAAATCGTCCCAATGTAAATTGAATTGTTAAAACTATCAATGGATCAGAGAGAGATAAAACCTATCCGCCTATCCATTGTTTCCAGCCTCTAACAATAACATGACGTCGTTGCCTCTTGATTAGAGAACTCGGCCACTGCTCGTACGTTGGCATTGCCAGTCCCAAGGCTGGAGAAAAGGGGAGGGCGACACTAATTGTCCTTGATATTATGACAGTGTGTCGTTAAAAAAGCGACAGCTGTTGATTAGAGTGCTTGACTCTTAACTTGTGGATCACTGTAGAAAAAGAAAATGTGAACTATCAAGCATCGAAGTCACAACGAACACCATAACAGACTTGCTGAAAACTGAAATTTCGGGAGATGAAGTTGAAATGTTCATATCTTTCTATGCGTTCAAATTTATGACATGATATTTTGGAATCATATTCTTGGTTCAATTCTCTAAATATTGGGAAAAGTTTAGTGTGCTTAATCATCAGGCATCTATAATATATTTCTCAAAGTTTGTCCTTCCGTTTGTATGTATGTCCGGATGTCCGGATGTATTTTGACACTTCGTTCCAGAAAATCAAAATTTCACGAGTGGCGTACCGGTGGAGGTCAGAGTTAGTGGTGGGGTGTTGGGGGAAAAGGGGTGGGGTGGGAATGGTGGAAGGTGGGGTGGTGGGGGGGGAGAAATTTGGAGGAAATGTTTTTCCCCGAAAACCAACATTTCTCGGGTGGCGTACAGGTGGAGGTCAGAGTTAGTGGCGGCGTCTTGTGGGTGGTGAAGGGTGGGGTGGGGGAGGAGTGGAGTGGGGGGTGTAAGGGTGGGGAGGGGGTGGATGGTGGGGGGAGAAATTTGGGTGGAAATTTTTCCCCCGAAAACTAAAATTTTACGAGTGGCGTACCGGTGGAGGTCAGAGTTAGTGGTGGCGTGTTATGGAGGGGGGTGGGGTACGGGGTGGGTGGAAATTTGGGGGGGAATGTTTTTCCCCGAAAACCAAAATTTCACGAGTGGCGTACCGGTGGAGGTCAGAGTTAGTGGTGGCGTGTTGTGGAGGGTGGGGGGTGGGTGGGGGGGAGTGTAGTGGGGGTGTAGGGGTGGGGGTGGTGGATGGTGGAGAGAAATTTGGGTGAAATTTTTTTCCCCGAAAACCAAAATTTCACGTGTGGCGTACCAGTGGAGGTTAGTGGAGTTAGTGGAGTTAGTGGTGGCGTGTTGTGGAGGGGTGGAGAGGGGTGTGGGGGAAATTTGGGGGGGCGAATTTTTTCTCCCCGAAAACCAAAATTTCACGGGTGGCGTACCGGTGGAGGTTGGATTTAGTGGTGGCGTGTTGTGGAGGGGTTGGTGGAGGGGAGGGTGGGAGTAAATTTGGGGAAATTTTTTTCCCCGAAAACCTAAATTTCACGAGTGGCGTACCGGTGAAGGTCGGAGTTTGTGGTGGCGTGCTGTGGAGGGAGGTGTGGGGGGAATTTGGGGGAAAATGTTTTCCCCAAAAACAAAAATTTCACGGGTGGCGTACCGGCGGAGGTCGGAGTAAGTGGTGGGGTGTTGTGGAGGGGTGGCGGTGGGGGTGGGAGGGGAATTTGGGGGGGGGGGGGGGGAAATTGACGAAACCCGGGCGAAGCCGGGTATAAAAGCTAGTTAGAGATATAAGAAAAACAGTTTTGCTTACTTTTGTTGGACCACGGTGTATCTTCTTCTCCTTTTAATCTTACAAGATTCGTTTGATGTATGCATACATTGGCATACTGTGTGCATGTGTGTGCGTGTGTAGGTGTGTGTGTAGGTGTGTGTTGGTGTGTGTAGGTGCGCGTGTGCGTGTGTATTTTCATTTATATATTTATTTATTTCGAATGCATGGTCAGTTATACTTTGACTTAGAGCATATTATGAAGTGCAGAAATGCATTTCCTAAGAACAGAACACAGAGCTACATGCAATGCTGCAAAGGCCATGGAGAATATATGAACAAAGTCTTCCTTCACGAGTGATTTAAATGATGATGGCAGCTTCCTCGTTATGGATTAAGAGCCGCCGTTGAAGGATCCTAATACACATAGAAAGGTGCTCACCAGCTGGTTAATGCGTGGGTGTGATGTGCGTGCGCGACTGCGCGTGTGTGTGCGTGTGTGTGTGTGTGTGTGTGTGTGTGTATTTGTGGGGTAAGTGACAGTATGTGTTTGTGCGTAATTGTGTTTGTGTATTTCTGTTTGTGAGCTTGTATAAGTTTGGGTATAAGTGTGTTTGTGTGGGTGTGTCTTCATGTTTGTGTTATATATATATATATATATATATATATATATATATATATATATATATATATATATATATATATATATATATATATATAGAGTGTGTGTGTGTGTGTCTGCGATTTTCCAGACTTTTATATAGCGCTCTTCGTGTACCTTTCAAAGCTTCGTTATACAGTTTATGACAAGTACATGTGCACTTGGAATATAAATACAGTTTACGTGTAGGCTGTACATGTCATATGCGCTCCTGCTGAAGCATAATTGGTCGTCAGCGCCTTTGTTATTGAAATCCTTGTCATTGTGAGCATTATTATCCAAGTCATCATCATCAGTCACTATCATCATTATCGCGGATCCTGTATAATAATGGCTATTGTCTGTGGTGCACGGCATTGTAAGGTGCTTATTATTATTTACCTTGTCAAGAGTTCAGACTTCCTTTGTTTACCTGTGGTAGTCTGGATGATTGTAATGCAATGAACTTCCCATACATTGTTTTTTAGCTTCTATTTTGTATAAATTGATTCGAGGCAAATAGAACTTTTCCATAGTCCGGCTTTAACACAGGAATGATGCATACGGGGAGGGGGTGGGGAGTAGGGACTTCTGCAAAAAAGAAGTTGGATTCAAAACCAGGTACCCTATGTTCTTCAATATAGGACAGCTGATATATATATATATATATATATATGCATATCATATATATTATATATTATATATACTGGACCAGGTATATGGAACTCGTTTCCTAATCATGTTCAACAAGCTTCCAGTTTACAAAGGGCAAAGACACTATTGCGCAACTATTTGGTTAATGACTGCAAAGATATTTAACCTTGTAGGCACTTATTTTATTTTATTTTATTTTATTATTGTTTTTGTGTTTGTTTTGCGTTCTTTAGTTAAGTTTACTACATTAATTTTCATCTTATCCTGTTCTTTCTTGCCTATTGTTCAATTCATTATGTCAACCGTCTAGCCATCTGTTAAAATTGATAAGTAATTAGGTGTCCCTGTTAGCGGGATATTCATCCCTTAGGGCCTTCCTTGTTGCCATCCGATTATGTGAAGCATGTTATACTATGTCTATTGTGTATGTTGATGGTTGGTTACAATAAATGAATTGAATTGAATAAATGAATTGAATATATAATATTATATATAGTCCTATTCTTTGAGTTACAGGTGAGCACTCAACCAATGAGCCACCATGTCCGATAATAGAATCCAGGACTGTGGATACTTTCGGAAGAGAGTAAGTAAGAAAATGGCATCTACTGTTGTTGGTGCAGCAGCGGTGCAACAAGATTCTTCTTTCTCTCATCTATTAAATTTCAACTTTGTCATCATCAGCTTCATTATCATCATCAGCAGCAGCAGCAGCAGCAGCACAACCAGTCCCTCACTGCAATTCGGCATATGTATTGTTCTACATGATCTACATTGTCCTCAGTCATAGGTCAAGCCACAGCTCCCCTAGTCTAGTCTTGTTCCAAATCTTCATTTTGAAAGACTGTCCAGCAGAGTTCAGAGTTGTTTAGTGCTTTATGGTTATCTGACTTGTATGTATGTATGTAAGTATGTATGTGTGTATGTATGTATGTATGTATGTAAGTATGTATGTATGTATGTATGTATGTATGTATGTATGTATGTATGTATGTATGTATGTATGTATGTATGTATGTATGTATGTATGTATGCATGCACGTACGTATGTATGTATGTGTGTACGTACGTACGTATGTACGTATGTATGTGTGTATGTACGTACGTACGTATGTACGTATGTATGTGTGTATGTATGTACGTACGTATGTATGTATGTATGTATGCATGTATGTATACTGACTATCCTGTACACTATTTTCTCTTATTTACTTACTTTTTGTTTGTACATATATATATATATATACTATATATGCATGTATACTAGTTAAGATTTTTTGTGTTATTCATTTCAATTTCGGCCGCATTTCTCATCTGTTTCTTCCAACGCTCTCAGGTGGCCCTGGCTAGCGGGACCTTCGGCCTCTTTTGGGTCTCCTGGGTATGCCAACATGTTTGCTATAGCCTGCTATAACTACGAAATGTTACGATTATTGGTTGCCGAATAAATGTTATGTTTATGTTTATGTTTATGTATGTATGTGTGTACGACTGTACGTAAGCATATACATGTATGTTTATGTGGCTTTGCTTCCACATACTATTACTCAGAAGTCACTGCCATCTGTTGAGTCACGCAGACATCAGACGCCATTGTACTGCTGGATACGTGTGCATTTGAACGAAAACCTATTGTCGATGAGCTTCAGGAAATCCATAGCTTAGGCAACCGTTCCACACCTGTCACGGGCCAGAGGGAACCGAAAAACCGACAGAAACTTCCTCTTCTTTCCCCTCTACTCCCCCCCCCCCCGTTTGTCTTCTTTTGCCACTGACGGGGGTGGGTGGGAGGGGTGTGTGTGCTGGACCTGAGAACTGTGTACACACTGGGCGAGTTAAATACGCTGGGCTGGAGCATTAAATTGCTCAACTGGATTCGAGTCCCAGACCCGTCATTTGAAATTGACGTTGATCGCATTGGGAGATTATATGTATTTTTTTAATCCACTGCACTGTTGGGAGGATTGTGCATGTGTGGACATCTACGTGTGTGTGTGTGTGTTTGTGTGTGTGTGTGTAATTGTGCTTGTGTGTGTGTGTAATTGTGCTTGTGTGTGTGTGTGTGTGTGTGTGTGTGTGTGTGTGTGTGTGTGTGTGTGTGTGTGTGTGTGTGTGTGTGTGTGTGTGTGTGTGTGTGTGTGTGTGTGTGTGTGTAATTGTGCTTGTGTGTTTTTATGTGCATTTGCCATAGCGCCCCTTCGAGATCACTACTCAGAGGCGCTCCCGACTACAGTGCGGACGATGATGATGATGATGATGACGACGACGACGACGGCGGTGATGATGACGATGACGATGATGATGATGATGATGATGATGACAATGACGATGATTATGATGATGATGATGATGACGACGACGACGATGATGATGATGACGATGATGATGGTGATGATGATTGTGCATATATGTCTATTCAGTTCACCTGTTGAGTGAAGAAAGTGATTAAGCGAGCCATGCAACACCTGTCACGCAGCAAATTAACTGTAGGTCGCCGTAGAATATAATAGATATAGTGTTGCGTTTGCTATTCTCATGACCAGCAGCACAACCATGGCTTTGTTTCCACGGACTGTCGTGACGACCTGGTTTTGTTCTCATCAGATAATATATTTTTCTCTCTGACTGTCTTCAGCTGATGATTGTCTTCTGCATTGTGAGATTTCTCATTTGTTTTGTCACTGCACATGTATAGGTTTGTATTGTCAGCGAGTTTTTTGAGTTCCCTGAAGAAATGTGTTGAATGGGTTGACATTATGTGCAATTAGACATGTTGTATTCATTCATTCATTCATTCGTTCATTCATTCATTCATTCCGAGGATCTATATATGGTGCCTCTTTAAGATGTCTACTCTGCACTGGCCTACGATAAAATGTGATTCTAACTGTTATTTCTGCTAATAATGATATAGAAATGATGACTCTTTGTTTATTATACCTTATAACACACACCTTAATTGTATGTACACCAAAATGCGGATAGCAATTGGTATATTAAAGAATATTCTTATCTTATCTTATCTTACCAAATACCAATATAATACACAATAAGCTGAAAGGGTCACCATTTGCGGTCACACACACACGCGCGCGCACACACACACACACACACACACAGTGGCGCAACCAGAGGGGTGCTGGGGGGTGCTTGAGCACCCCCCAGGGCTAAAAAGGTGACCCACGCAATTTTTCCAAATCCGATGAGTTTTTTAAGGGTGGGGTGGGGGGGTAGGGGTCTTTCGCTCTTTCAGATTACTTAATCAAGCAAGTTCCTTCAGTCTTCTGTATTATAATTTTAGTCAAATTCATGGTTCATGAAGCACTTGATTTTAGTGTTTAGCTGGTCTACCTGAGTTTGTCTGGGTCTCGAGAATTTGCCTATATTGATGAATTAAAAGCGTTAGCGATACGCCTGTGCCTTTACATTACAGTATCTCGCCAATTTATTGATTATAATGTTACGACTTAATTGACAGTATACCGTGTGTGCAATTTTTTTGCAAAATTTGACAAAATGATAATAGTTTTTAGTTGCTGCATGTTTATTATAATTATTGTCTTACATAAAGTGCCATATTATACCATAATTTTATTTCCTACTATATAATTATAATTTTATTACTATTTATTATTATTATATGATTATGATACTATCATATGATATTATGATGTGCATAACTTACGGTACTGTTGTTGGCGGATTTTAAGGGCGATAGGGGAGACATAACTAATTGTTAGGCAACAGTCTGAAGTCTTAAACCCCCAAAGTTTGTGGTAAGGAACGGAGATGCTTATATCCCCCAATATGTAATAAATTTTTCATAACTATTACTAAACATTTCTGCAATGTTATCCACCGTTTACCCACAATGAATAATTTGGTTAAAACGACAGCCTAAAACGCTGTCGTTACAGTGTGTGTAAATTAAATAACAATTCTTAGACGATGGGAGGGGCATTTATTGGAATCTTATATCACATCTCTGGGCACTAAAATCATGAGTTATTTTGTAAAAATGACAGCCTTAAAAGTCACGGTGCACTGTGCAAATCCCATAATTTTAAAGTGATTATTGTGAGACAACACTCTGAAATTTTAAATTAACATCTATGAATATCAGCATTGAAAATGAGCAATTTTATTAAGATGACAGCTTAAAAGCCTACCATTACAGTATGGAAAATTTAAAAATAAACAATGGGAGGGGCACTGAAGTCTTACAAAATGTCTTTCAGCAATGAAATCATGACAAATTTCGTGAAAATGACAGCCTAAAACGATATACCACTGCAGTGTGGAAATAAAAAATTCTATGTTGGGGAGGAGGCACATCTGCCTGCGCAAACCCCTTTCCCTGCTAGGTCTATGTTGAAATTTGAAATCACTCTTTTTCAGCACTGAAGTAATAGAGTTATTTTGCTAAGTTGACATCTTAAAATGGTACCATAATCAACGTGGAAACTCAATTTTTTAAAAATAATTGTGAGTATATTCATTGAAGTTTAGACCACTCTTGTAAGTAATGAATTAGTATTGCAATTTTGCTTAGATGACAGCTTAAAATGCTGCCATTGCAGTGTGGAAAGAAGAAATTTTCTGATGTGAAGGGGCACATCCTCTCCCAAAGACCCTGCCCTCTCGGGCCCACGTGCTTCGGAGATTTTCAGTCGGATGCTCGCCTTTCCCAAGAAACCTTGATTCTCATAGAAGGGACTAGAAAACACACAGGTTATTGGGGGAGGGGCTAGATTAAACACTGGTTATTAGGCTAATTCTGCCACTCGCGGGCAGAGATCTGATTCGAAGGACTAAGACCCTTTGTTTTATCTAAACAAAATGGGAAAATACATTATTATTGTATAAGTCCTAAACCGTGTTTTCAGACGTTTTCATGACTTTATCACTCATAAATACAGCTGGCAAACACACGAAACGCGCTCTAGCAAAAAGTAAAAAGTAAAAAATGCGTTAATTGGTTTCTGGGGCTCCGCCCCAGACCCCACTGGAGGAGCTTACGACGCTCCCTCAGACCCCCTGGTCGGCATTGGCTTCGTGCCTTCGGCACTCGGTGCTTCGCACTTTCGGCGCTTACAATAATAATTCTGAGCACCCCCCAGGAAAATTTTCTGGTTGCGCCCCTGCACACACACAGGTGAAATCACAGGACGAATACTCTTTGTATGTACGACTGACTGAGTGACTGACTGACTGACTGCCTGCCTGCCTGCCTGACTGACTGACTGACTGACTGACTGACTGACTCACTGCCTGACTGACTGACTGACTGACTGACTGGCAGGCGGGCTGACTGACTGACTGACTGACTGACTGACTGACTCACTGCCTGACTGCCTGACTGACTGACTGACTGACTGACTGACTGACTGGCAGGCGGGCTGACTGACTGACTGACTGACGGGCAGGCTAGGCTGACTGACTGATTGACTGACTGACCGACCGACCGACCGACCGACTGACTGACTGACTGTAAGAAAACGTCGAATTGTTATTCAACTTCCTATAGCCTTCAAACCTATTATGCCAGTAAGAAAACGTTGAATTATTATCCAACTTTTTTAACCAAAAATACTCGAAATATGGTCTAAGTTGAAAGGCTTGTCTGATGAATTTGCTATGAACGATCAAGTCTTTTATATTCAGCTCTGAAGTGTTTTTAACTGCACTCAAGTGTTACAGAACGTATATAGCAGGTCGTGTGCAATTAGCCGCATGGCCTGGCAGGAACCTTAGGCGGGAGGGGGATAACTATGCGTTCTCCCCCCTGAGAGAAATGCTTGGCTAGTATTTATAGCCAGCTGCATTCAGCTACATACCCCATGGAGCTTTAAAAAACCCCGCTAAGCCTCCCTCGCTTTGTATTATACAATAACAGTTATACGTCGATAGTCAACTATTATTCTCTCTTGGAAAAGAGGTATTCAACTATTCATGTGTATTGTTGCTATAATAATTGTATGCAGAACCCTGTCTTTTCGGTGGTCTCGACCTGGAATGGCCTCCCCTTGACGCTCCGCTCTCTTTTCAGAACTTCTCAGGCATTCGCCTCACATCTTAAGACAGTTTTTGGCCGTGCAGGGGTTGGGAGCGCCTCTTAAAGAGGTGTTATACAAAGGAATGAATGAATGAATGAATGAATGAATGAATGAATGAATATATGCAGCTTATTTAACAATGGGACACATTTGGGACTGTTGAATGAGTGTTGGCACCTATAAAAGTCATTAGATTTGAGTAGATTAGATTAGATTATATTTAGATTAGTTTGGTCTAGCTAGTCTGTTGTTTCCAAGTGACTTATTTTCCTGTCTTATAACTGGGGGTCTAACTGACCCTTCTCCCACTTGAAACAGTTCATACAAGCACACATAGAAAAAATAATATCTAGTATTATACACATTTTGTCTTGTTTTTCTTATTACATTTGTTGTTGTTATTCTTCCAACAACCAATTGTTGATCTCCCATCATCTTACAGGGATTATCTTTCACTTAGGGTTCTTATACCTAGCGGAATTTTTCTCTTCTGGGGGGTACCCATTGTTTTCATGCACTGCCGTTTTCATTGTTAAGTTTCTCTTATCACATTTGTTTTTTCTCAACTGTTTAAATTTGTCTTGTGTATGATTGTTTGGGAGCATGCAGTAAAAAAAATGAATAAAATAAGAAATTAGATGACTGTTTTCCCTGTGGGTCTGTTCTTGTGTAGGTTGAAATCCAGTGACTTAGTGTGTGTGTGTGTGTGTGACAATGTGTGACAGGATGACTACTTGCGTGACTGGAATGTAGACTGACTGACTGACATATTATGACAGATCTATGATGAGATAGCACTGTCACTGTCACTGCTCGATAATTGGGGTACTGAGTGGCAGGTGGATAATAGCTTTGTTTTGTTCTGCTGTAAAGTTATTATATGTCATATAATTGTGCTGTCGGATGCTATGTGATTTTTATGTGATGGTATGTAAGGAGATGTTACATTAATCGCTCTGTTATGTTACATGTGTTATGTGTGGTTATGTTATGCACTGTGATGTTATCTGCTATGGTGTTATGTAATGTTATGTTATATGATATTATATTATATTATATTATGTTATGTTATGTTATATTGTTGTTATGTTAAGCATCTCTTTCTTCTATTATCTGATATGGTGTTATGTAATGTTATATTATATTGTATTGTTATGTTATGTTGTTATGTTATGTTAAGCATCTCTTTCTATCTATTATCTGGTATTATATTATGTTATGTTATGTTATGTTATATTGTTATGATATGTTAAGCGTCTCTTTCTGTCTATTGAGAGAGCGTCCCTCTTGCTCAATTAGCTTGTATACAGCGTGAAGTGCCTATATGTTTGTATACCAATTGAACCGTAGAAGCCAGCCATCTGTGCGTGCCACCTATTTGGTCTCACAGCCAGGCATTCAGCCAAGCGGTGGCGGCGGCAGCGAGTGACGGTGGCTGCGTTCTGGTCGCCATTCCGTTCGTGTATCGGCCGCGTGTAGGTCGTTGCTTCCTGCAGCGATGTTAAAATTAATGCTCTCAGTGAATTGACGCATTTCGTTAGAGAGTCGCTCTTATGCTGGTTGATTGTTATGTGTAGGAATACTGTTGTTGTCGACCGCTTTATGATTCAATGTTAAGGTAAGTGAGATGAATCGGCCGTATATTATTGCAGGATACACGTGGTCCAACATTTACTGTGGAAAGACTTAGGTGTATTTGATGGTTGATTTTGTCGTTCAGGGATGGTGCAAAATGTATTTGTTTTTGCGATTTTGAGTTGATGTCGGCGAATTGTTTTCGTAGTTGTGTACTATTGTTGGATCAAAAGACGGGATTTGGTGATTTAAAATAGAACATTGATTCATTGAGTTCAAATGTGAAGATTTGAGGCGTGATAGAGATATCACATGCATAGACCCACGGGTTTGGGATGTTTTCATTAATTCATTCATTCATTCATTCATTCAAGTATTTAAATGGCAACTCTACAAGTATACTCAGAGGTGCTCCCGACTCCAGCACGGCCAAACGAACAGTTTTCAAGTGTTATAGAATGTGTCAGAGAGTATTCTATAGGAAACAGGCACAACTCAACAGGGGTGCCATTCCATACCGCCGGGCAAACCACAGAAAAACACGAATTTGCATGATAGAGGTACAAGCAAACGGGACTGAGACTGGCATGTGCCCCCTACACTCGCTAAATATCAGAAATTGTCTGAATTTCCACATTGCAAAGACAGCATTTTAAGCTGTCATCTTAACAACAAATTAATCTACTTTTTCAGTGCTGGTTTAATATTTCAATAAATTTACTTTTGAATTTGTATTATGCAGCAACTTCAATAAAATATATACTTTGCAATAATAACTGTTTTTCAAGTTGCCACGATCCACATAAATGGCCTATTGCTTCCCATGCATTAAAACAGCTAACAGTATATATACTCAGCCACTGCACAACCTTAATTGCCATTCCTTCCAGGCACGGACATGCAATCCAGAACCTGGATGCTATAATTATATGCTACTTAGTGATGCTAATTGGCGACGGTAAATCTTTGTTATTGCAGTGTAGTTTTAAGTAGAGACCACTATCGAGACGGGTGTACTGACCATAGAATCGATTCAGTGAAAAAATTAACATTGCCGATGGTCAAGGCCAAACGATCGGCATATATATATATATATATTTCTTTTTTGTTTACTCTTTATAAACAGTATCTACATTATACGGTTCAATGTTTGTCCTTCTGTTTGTATGTATGTCCGGATGTGTGGTGTCCCAAGAAAGGCTCTGTAACGGCTGAGTTTCGGTTGATTACAAATATTTTAAATCGCTCTTACCAAAATTTGTAGGTCAACGCGACTATTTTCAGCTCTCAATTCACTTAAATCCCGGGTTATGGACATTTTAAACCTTATATATATATTATATATATATAAGGTAGGTACATTTACATTTTATAAGCATTTCTAGACCATGATGACGACGATGATGATGTTGGTGATGGTGATAGGAATGGTGAATGGTGGCGATAATGATGATGCCTGGGCTTTTTAATCGTGGGTGCCCGCACATTGGGAAAGAGAGTGCACTTGCTCCCCTCTGGAAAATTGACACCCAATTTTTTAACCAATGCTTTTTAGTTTTTAACAAATTACTTTGTGCTAAAGCAATAACAAAAGCAATAACAATGATAGGCGTTCAAATACAAACACTGAAACTGAAAAATGTAAATTTATAAACCTCTCTGACCGAGAACCATGCATGTTCTTCATATCCTGCTTTGCATTTTTCAAGCCCTTGCTAAAAACTTTACTCTCCCCCAAAATGTATTTGCCGCTCCTGCAAAATTTCTGCAGTACCCATGAAGATAATATGTTGATGGCCTTTCCGAAATGCTGGTTTTACCTCATATTGGGGCTTTATTGACACCTATTGTTAAGTTGGTGGACGGAATGTGTGCACTTGGTTTCACCTTTTGTATGATGATGATTAAAATCTTCAATAAAATTACCATTACCTTTAAACGTATTTTATTATTGTTTATGTACCCTAAAATTGGATACGTTAAAATACGTATGTACCTTTCACAAAATAAAATACGTATGGTAGGCCTACGTACCCTCGAGCTTTGGTCATTAGATTAGATTAGATTCGATTAGATTAGATTAGGACTACTAATTGGATAGCAAGCTTTATCACAGGGGTGGTGCCCGACCCAAGTATGGATGAATGAGGAGGGAGACTAATAATTATCATATGTATTACACAGCCTATACGTAAACAGATGCTATTTTATTTTATGTTTCAATGGCAAGATCTGTCTGCAGATGATGATCTGCTGAAAATGATGTAAAAGATTAGATGATGACATGAAAAGTAGATAACTCTTTCAACAGCACATTCTCTAATTCATCATCAGCAACCGTGGGCTCAGCGCCCGTAGGTGTCCGATGCCTTCTTCACCAGGTCCTTCCACTTTCTCCTATCTAATTGAATGATCATAAACCAAGGTTCTACTACAGATCACAGCACAATGTGTTTCCGTGATTTGCATTTCCAACGTATACACAGCGGCAGAATACAGCTGACTTCTGACAATGCTGAACTGTTATGTTTGCCGGGCTGGTGGTGGTTGTAGTGTAGCCTAGTAGGCCTATACTACAACTAAAATCGAGCCATTGGTTGGCTAACGTATACCCTCGAGCACCTGCTTGATATTCAGACGGCCGTTAAGGTTGACGTCTGCGGGGCATGATTGACAGGTCACCGTTTGACTCCTAGGTGGCGCATTGAGCGTTTTGTGTATGTACGTACGTATGTGTGTATGTCGACTATTGCTGTCGAGCATTGTGCCGCGTTGTACGAAGCAGTCTTGGCCGCAGTGAAAACTCGACTGTTGATAACAACCAGTCACTGTTGGAATGCAGTTCACGATTTATGGAGGTAAATAATAATATGATTATTAGCAGATCGTTCATCGTTTTGACATCGCATCTGATTGCTACTCAAAACGAATTGTGTTTAGTGTTTAGGTACCTGCGTAGGCTACACGACTGGTGAAGCCTTGAGGCTATTATTATGCTATTATTATTCTGCTATTATTATTCTGCTATTATTCGACGGTGTTTGACGTTTCTTTCTCTGCCCTTTGTAGAAGAGATATTTCCATTTTTGGTCCTTCCTTATTGCATTGCAGACCTTATAAATAGCCGCTGCTGGAATGCTGGTGACCTATTTATAAAACGCGTAGGTAATTGCAAATGATTTGGGGACATCATTGTGGCGATGATTAGGAAAGTAAAATTAGTAAATCATCGTGATTAGCTACTTTTATGGCGCGGGCATTTGATGCACGCCAAAACAAAACCTTATTCAGATAAACATATTCGGAAGAGTTGTCAGTAAGGCTCTTGAATTCGAACAGCAGAAATGTTAAGGATGTGGAATATTGACTACAGCCATATAGTAGGCCTTTTGGCCTTTATTTTTTGGCATTTTGATTGTAATTTCAATTCACCTTTTCTCATTTTCATTTACCTTATTTGTCGTTTTGATTTACCTTTTTGTCGTTTTGATTTACCTTTTTGTCATTTTGATTTACCTTTTTCATTTTGATTTATGTTTTGTCATTTTTGTATGCTTTTTGGCATTGACATTCTCATTGTCTCTTGATTGGCTTTCCATTGACCTCTGTTGACCATTTGATTGGCCTTTTTGCTGTTTCCCAATGGAATTTTAAAGTTTTTCTGTTACCTTTTTGGCCTCTTGATGGCCTTTCAGTTTATTGGTATTTTCAACGGCAATCTATATAGAACCCTTTAGTTGACTTTTTGGCCTTAGCATTTCTTTTTGGCCTTTCCATGTACCTTTTATGATGGCCTTTTTGGCCTTTTCTCGTGGTTCTTTTGGCTGCTGATGTTTTCCTCATTGTCTAGATGTTGTTTGTCAAAGGTTTTTTGATGTCACGTTTCAAGGATCGAGTTGAAATGCACGAGATGAGGATTCGCTATTGTGGTCATCATCATCATCATCATCATCATCATCACCACTACCACCATTTTCTTTGTTTTAATTGTCATCCGTGTCATCATCGTAACCATGCTGGTCATCATAATTCTCTGTCACCATTAGGCCTGTGTCATCATTATCATCGCCATCATCAGCAGCATGCCATAATCATCATAACCACTGTCACTGCCATTGTCTCTGTTTGTCTGTCTATCTCTGGGTCTGTCTGCCTGTCTTACTGTCTGCCTGTCTGTCTGTCTGTCTGTCTGTCTCCATCCTTTTCCATTTCCACCCTACAATTCCACCCTGAGTTTTAATCAGTTTTCCTGTGGATGCTGAGTATCTGTTTCAAAAGACCTGATTTAATACATCATGCAACAACAGCTGATCACAAGACGGAAGAATGGCCACTGGTCCATCCATAGAAGACAGACAAATACAGGCAGACACAAACACACGCAGCCAGTGTTGTTGGTAGCTTTGCAGATTGCATTTCCAGACTCCAGAGGCGCCATCTTCAGGTATACATAGCTGGCATGCACAATGCCATTAATTTACCAGTCTTTGTACCAGCCGCAGAATTCATCAGATCTGCCATTACGGTGAACGGCCTGCGGCCCACCCCCCCTCCCCCGACCTTCCATTTCACCCCACCACTTGTTGCTCATACATCAAGAACCCTTTTCCTTCTGCAGCTGCCCATGCGCAGTGCGCACCCAACTCGAAATGGGTGTAACGCTCTCGGATTGCACACGTTGCCTAGCAATATTAGGCTGGTAACGACCTTCCCGTAGGCTATATATTGTGGGGAGGTGGTTTGAAGGGGGAGGGGGTGTAGAACGGAAGGATAGAGACAGGAAGCTGCTGGACAGGAAGAAAATCAGAAACGGGGTCCATCAGGGAAATCTATTCCTTTGATTTCTCCAGACGTCCGCCTCGTTTCAAAAACCTGCTTCATCATCCCAGAAATTGACGGCTGTGCGGATTTTCCGCAACAAGGAATTTTCGTCTTTGAAGAATTTCTGGAGCAGGTCTTACTTATGAACGCAGCTATTGTGTGCATATAATCATAGCTTATTATATGCATTATTATAGCAGTTTCAGTAGCAGTGGGATTTTATCTGCTATAGATACAGAGCTCTTAAAAAATGAATAGCAACATGGAAGAATGAAAATAATCTACGGTAGGCCTATATATATATATACAGGGTGGGCGAAAAAACACCCTCCTACGGTTTTTGCCGATTTCTTGGCCCACCCTGTAGAGAGGTACGGTAAATCCTTAGTTGTAAAACAAGTGTTGTTTCATTTTCATTCTTTTCAGAAAGTCATCTTTTTTGCGTATGTTTTTTGTCTCGTTTTTCCAGTTTTTAAAAAAATATTTTGTGTGACCATATTTATTTATTTGCTGTCTGTCCTTAATTTTATTTTCGTCTCATATCTCATAAGCTGTCTCCGTCCTTTCAAGAATTCCGCCCATTCAGATCATCGTTTTACTTATAATTATATAGTGTTTGCTAATAAATTTATTAAGCATGCGTGCGTGTGTGTGTCATGTTTGTAAGTTATAGGCTTTTCTTGAGAACAGAATATTTGATCCGTTTAAATTGTCTTGTCCTCAGCTTTCAGTTTAGGGAATCCTGGTTTCATCTGGCAATCTGGAAAGACCCAGCCATGCAGATGAGGCAATGTGCGAATTTTGACGGGGCACATGCATTAACGCGCTTCTTGCTCAACCGTATACACTGGGTGTTTGGCCTTTGGCGTTGAATTCCAGCAGGATGGTATGCTTGTGTGTGTGTGTGTGTGTCTCTGTGTGTGGATGTCCTTGTCTGCACCTTGTGTGCCACTGTGTGCCCACGTGCAATTCGTCTGGGTATGCATGCCATTCACCTCGATGTGTGTGGGCAATTTCCTGATAAATTATGTAAACACGTCGACTCTTCGTCGCTTGACGGATGTAGAAAGGCCAACGTTTCTATGTCAAATGTCAACCGTTTGAAAATCTTGATGCTTTATTTCGGTGCGTGTCGTCGGTTTTTTGTGTAGCTCTATCACTTGAAACTTGTTTCGTGCTGCACTCGCTGTAGGCATAGGCGTACGAGGCGAAGGTCCAGAGGGGCAATTGCCCCCCCCCCCAATTTTGGGCAAAACTTTTTCGGGCAAGCAGACCCGGGAAATGACTAAAAAAAACGTGGTGAACTTTTCGGGCAATTTCGGGCACGTCTGTTTTTCGGGCAAGCTGACCGGGAAATGACTAAAAACAAAAAGGTCGTCAAATTTTTTCTGGGAAAAGTTTTATTTTTCTGCGAGATTTCAGGATTTTTTCGGGCAGAAGTTCAATCTTTGCTCCCCCCCCCCCACTGCTGAAATCTCCCGTACGCCTATGGCTCTAGGCTTATACTCATTTATTAAATGCTTCATATACACCAGGTCACGATTTATTCGAATGCATGTCATCATTTTTGGATCTCCTCTAGTGACTCGAGACTTCTACGTAATTATTTATTAAAGGCTTCCTACACCGGATCACGATTTATTTGAATTCATTGTCATCGTTTTTGTAGTTCCTCTGTGTCTCTGTGAGACTTGTATTCATTTCTTACAATACTGTCTGCTGTGACTGGATGTATATTGGCAATTCTTCGAAAGGCAGGCCGATTTTTTCGTTTTCTAAAACCCTCTGTCTTAATTTATGGTGCATGCTCTCCTTACCAGGTGCGAAAGGTATTAGACTTATGTTTCTATTAAGTATTTTTCTTCTGCGAAGAAGAAGAGGCTTGCAGTAATGTATGCGTGCACCTTAGTTTCCCTCTGACTTTTGATAATATGCTTCGAACTGAAGGTGAATTTTAGTTATGCTGAGAGGTGATCGTCTGGGTTTTTGCTATGGCATGAAGCTTGAATCTAATGTAATCATGCCTGATTAACAACATATCGCTATGGTCTGTTGGTTCTTCAGATTTTATACGCATCCTCCTGTTATTTATGTTTTATTTATCTCTTATACGTTTGTTACACGCTGCTATATCCCGTCAGCAAGAATCTTTCTACGACGCTGCAGGGCAGTTGCTGTCAATGAAGGTTTTGATTAAGGTTCCTACATAGTGACCATATCTCCGACGGGCTGGAAACCGTACCCTTCAGCGTAAGGCATTCATGTACAAGGCGCCAATTGAGTATTGAGTATAATAGGCTACTGTGTTAAGGGAAATGAGAGCTGGTTCCTGAGGGTTAAACGCAATAGTAGCCTAACCTTGATAGCCCTATAGATACTATAATATTATAGTGACGAAACGTGGTTGATGAGCGAGTGAAGACTGAAGAAGAAGCGTGCTTGGTGTCAAGTCCTAATTGTAGGCCTAGCCCTACTTTGTTAGCTCTATTCCAAAATATCTTAAATCCAACATAATTTGAATATGTAGGTTAATTGGGAATTATTTATGTGCATGGTGCCACCATATAAAATTATAAATACTTGAATGAAAATGAATGCCTATAAGAGCAAAACAACTCATAAGCATTTTGATAATAAATGAATTAGTTGTTTCAAGTGTTTCACTAAGTTATTTAGTTGTTTGAAGTGTCCTCCATGGCGGGGACATAGGCCTAATAATAGAAGTTGCGATTAAACCGTAGCCTACTCGACTTTAAATTGGCGATGGCCTATAAAAGTTTTTATGTAGTAGCCTATGTTCACAAAGGTGTTGTTGTTTTTAATTCTGTTCAACACTTTTGAGTGTTGGAAACTTCAAGGCCGTTTTCTTCAAGATTTTTGTTTGCACGGTCTACAGTCTGTTGTTTAGCGTGCCGAACCGTTACCAAGAGGTCTGGGAGGGGGTGTTACAAATCTAAGAACAGGTATAGTGGGGTACAAACCCCCGCCAGGACAGAAATCTCTTTCAGCTCTTTGCTTCACGTGAAGCCCAGTTGCCAACGCGGCTATAACGAGTGTGTATACACTATACAGTCAACAGCCGTTTGCTACGAGGACGCTGGTGTACTGTGTATAATATTATGCAGCATGAATTCCAAATTCCCGTCAATTTCCATCCATTGAAAAGGATAGCCACCGGCAAATCGTCCCGTGGGAATTTATGCGCTTTGCATTCCAAGGTCACGAGATGCTGGAAGGGGAATGGGGAATGGGAAGGGGAGGCGAAGAAGGAGAAGAAGATGCAGCCGCAAAACATCCGCTCTTCTTCATCCGGTCGGCTGCGGGCTTTTGTGTTGGGATGAGGAAGATGGGGAGATGGCGATGATGATGGTGGTGATGGTGGTGGTGATGGGGATGATGATGATGATGATGATGACGATGATGGTGACGATGATGATTATGACGATGATGATGATGACGGTGAAGATGATGATGATGATGATGATGATGATGATGATGATGATGATGATGATGATGATGATGATGATGATGATGATGATGATGATGATGATGATGATGATGATGATGATGATGATGATGATGATGATGATGATGATTGACGACGGTGATGGTGATGGTATGATGATGACGGTGGCAACGATGATGATGATGACGACGAGGATGATGATGATGATGACGATGATGATGATGACGATGATGACGACGACGATGATGATGATGACGGTGGGTTGGCTGGCGGGCATCACTGTATAGCCCAGCCTCGCCCTTTCGACGTCTTCAATCAATGCTTCGAGTCGATACCACCATGGATAACAATGCGAATGAAACGATATTAAATATTTGCGCGGTTGGGTTGGACGGTGGGGGGGGGAATTGTGTGAGACTATCTCTGGGGCCCTTCTTAAAGGAAGCCGCCCTTTAGAGAGTTGGTAGCGATGAGTGAGACGGTGCTGTGTGGCCTTTGTCGGACGTTTTGTGTATCTTAGCAGAACCTTTTACTTGCGGAGACGCTGCTGTTTAATTGTTTATCTTGAGCGGATATCAACAAGAGACGCTGCTGCTGTTCCTAAGCGATAGGCGCTATGCAAATTATTTGCACCACTTCTTCCAATAACGTCGGGCAGGAGCGCCTCTGAGTAGGCTTCTTCAAGGGGTGCTATGTAAATTTTCGAAATGAATGAATGAATGTGGTATTTTAGGTGGGTGAAGTTTTGTCTATTTAGACTTTAGAGTAATGACCCTTCCTTGTGGAATGGCCATCACGCCTTGTTGAATGACCATTGATGTAGTGAGGACGTTTGGTTAGAAACGAATTGTCTGGTAAATGAACGGACCGTATAATGTTGACCAACAGCTAGACACTGCTGTGGCTTTTGTGTGCAATATTTAAAAGACCATGTGAAGAATGCGCCATCATGGAGAATTTCAACTTGTGACTCAACACCTACTATATACTCTATTTCTAAGTAACGCAAGACTGTTGTTGATATAATACAAGCTACTATTGGAACTGTACTTTACTGCTGCCATGGCTCAGTCCAGACGGGGGGGGGCTTCTGAAAGGCTTTTGCTGAGAGAATCACTTTTTTAAATGGCCACAATTATACAATGCAATGTGCTTGCATAAATACATATGCAACGTATCTTCGCATGACCCTAACCTTATTGCATACTTGTATCTTTACAGGTGACCTGGAAATGATCGGAATCGTGTGATAAAAAATGGATATCTACCAACCAGTTCAGAACAGCGGCGACAATTTCCATTTCCAAACGCTTGCGACAATTCTGGAAATATGATGAAGTGGTCTACAGCGTCACCAGCATCTCCTCCGCTGAGGCTGGATTCAACCCATCTTCCCCTTCGCCTCTCCCTTTTCCCCCTGCTCCTCCCCACCATCCTCTTGTCGACTCTCCTAACAACCGTTCCAGTTGAGGGCGTTGACCTGTGTAAGTACTCACTCCATTCTTCGCATACCGAACATTCTCTGCACGGCCGATCATAGAGTTCTCGATTATAATTTGCGTCCAGGACTTTTTGCCCTCTATAATGTAATAATTATAATTACTGTGTAATTATGTTAAATTTTGCACATACATTATAGACGGTGGTTCTAGCATTGCGTGCGTGTGAAACTGTATCAATACGGACAGTCTCTCTCATTGTTTAGAACTGTATTTAATGTTCTAGTAACCTAATTGTCATCGTCTGAAGCTGATCTAATTATTTGTGAAAATAATTGGTGCCTGCCATCGCTAGTGTCACTGGGGAACACGTCGTTGGCTGCGGTGCGATTATAGGGAGCGGGTTTTGCCCCTTTTCACCTTTCTCAAAAGGGTGCAAATATTATTATGCAAAACTCGCCTGGCGAAATATGCAAAACTCGCTTGGTGAAATATGCAAAACTCGCCTGGTGAAATATGCATAACTCGCCTGGTGAAATATGTAAAACTCGCCTGGTGAAATATGTAAAACTCGCTTGGTGAAATATGCAGAACTCCCCTGGTGAAATATGTAAAACTCGCTTGGTGAAATATGCAAAACTCGCCTGGTGAAATATGCAAAACTATATCCCAGTGAAATATGCAAAACTAGCCCAGTGAAATATGTAAAACGTGTCGATTACAGGTAGTTACCGTTCAAGGTCATTCCAAAGCGTCGTCGACCTCCTCTTTACCCAAGCTAGGGACTGGCACCACTAAAGTGTTGGCAATCTCGCATTTGTTGAGCAAGTGCATTTTATATGACTTGCGAAGTCCCGTGACCACATTTCGTAATGTGAGCCACCCCCACCCCCCAACCCCATGCCTGTTGTTTGACTCTGATTTTCAGTGACATCAAACGCCCACTGAGGCTAGCTTTCTATGTGCTTTTATGGCCCGGCTAATAGACGCCAGGAGATGCGACTTGGTCCAGTGGGAACGACCGTTGTCATCATCAGAAGCAGGACTGATATAAGCTCCGGATTATGGGACTGCTTCTTTTCCTCTTCTTTCTCTCCCTCTTATCCTTCTTCTTCTTCTTCTTCTTCTACTACTACTTCTTCTTCTTCTTCTTCTTCTTCTTCTTCCTCCTCCTCCTTCTACTCCTCCTCCTCCCCTCCTCTTCCTCCTCCCTCCTCCTCCTCCTCCTCCTCCTCCTCCTCCTCTTCTTCTTCTTCTTCTTCTTCTTCTTCTCCTTCTTCTTCTCTCCATGCAGGAGCTAGACGTCTTTGTTTGCTGGTCGCTGCTTTGTCATTACCATCGCAACGGAAAAGATGAGAGGCGTGGAGCCGGAGAAGGACAGATATATGATGGTAGACCATTCCATGTCATTCCATGTTCACGTGGAAACTGATTGCAGGTCTGCTGGCGGCGGCTGAAGGATTGATACGTACGGTAACTGAGATAGGGTGGGCAGTGAGTGAGAGAGGGTGGGCAGTGAGATAGGGTAAGCAGTGAGAGAGGATGGACTGGGCGGTGGCGACTCTCATGAAAGACTGTAAATTGGAGACCCTGCAACCCACGCTGTATATAATTACGGCGACTGCGGCCCCTGGACAGATCAAAGCCTGTTCTTAGTTTGGTCCGGCAGAAATATAACGAAGAGAGATACGTCATCTTATAGGTTGGTTGCTCTTATCACGGATCTATATATGGAGGTCCGTTGTTGTTGCTTACATGTCTCCTCGTTCTTCTTATTATTTTCCTATTATTATATTCCTCATTGCTTAGTTTTTATAAGTTCTCTTATTCCTCATCCCTTATTTCTTCATTTTTATCATCCTATCTGCAGAGCTATCTCTTCTATTTGTCTTTCTTTCTACCTGTTCATTTCTTCTCATCATTATCTTTGTGTTTATGTTCCATCCTTCTCTTCCTCCTCCTACTGCTTCTCCTCCTCCTCCTTCTCCTCATTTTGACTTTCTTTCTGTGTTTTCCTTCTCCACATCATCCTTTTCCATGCATTGTTCTTCTCCTCCTCCTCCTCCTCATCGTCCTCCTCCTCCGCCTCTTCATCTTCCCCTCTTCCTCCTCCTCCTCCTCCTCCTCCTCCTCCTCCTCCTCCTCCTGTTCTTCCAGTGCAGTTTCGCTCTTCTCTTCCTCCCTTGCACTAAACCTTATTCCGCTTATTCTCGTTTTCCATATAATAATATACTCTGTCTCCATATTTTCTTCTTATCCTCTGCCATCCTCTATCATCCTCATATTTGTCATCATCTTACCCCACCCTCCTCCTCTTCCTCCTTATCCTCTCCTCGCTCTCCTCCTCCTCCACCCTCCCTGGAGGCTTCCTTCTCCGCCCACGGCTGTTATTCCATGCGCGCCGTTCAAGACGGTAGACGAAATGAAAGAAATAACGGAGAGAAATTATTTCCAGGGGACAAAGACGGAATTTTCCTCCGTCTAGGGGCGACTCCACTCCCTCCCTCCTCTTCCTCCTCCTCCTCTTTCTCTTCCTCTTCCCCATCCTCCTCCTCTTCCTCCTCCTCCTCCTCCTTCTCTTCCTCTTCCTCCTCCTTCGTCTTCCATCCGTCGGATTGGTCGTGCAAATCCACTTTCTCCCTAGCCTATATACCCTGGAAAACACGGTTTCAGAGAGTCGTCACTTGGTGAACTCGTTTTTTTCTCCGATCGGAGAATTTCCTGCTTTATATTATTTATTCCATGTTTAATCATGGAAGTGATTGCTATGTGTATCGGAACACGACATTAGTTCGGTGATTAGTTTCCGTGCATCCTTTTGATTTATCTCTTCGCTGTTTGTTGGATTGTGTTTGGCTTGTGTTGGATTGTGTTGGCTTGTGTTTGGCTTGTGTTTGGCTTGTGTGTATGTATGGTATACGCGCTGTGCGTTGTGTTCATTATTATTATTATGCCGTCGGATCTTTGAATACCGTTGAAAGCGTTTGATATTAGAAATGATTGAAGAGAGTGGGTGCGGTTTATTCGCTCTGTTTGCCACTGATGATCATGATCCTTATCTGGATGATTATGATTATGATCGTGATGATGATCGTTGTCTTGATCATGATGATTACCATGATTATGGTCATGAAATGATCGTAATGA
Source organism: Lumbricus terrestris (assembly GCA_949752735.1). Lineage (NCBI taxonomy): Eukaryota > Metazoa > Annelida > Clitellata > Crassiclitellata > Lumbricidae > Lumbricus > Lumbricus terrestris. Next base: position 12,461,935 of record OX457038.1, on the reverse strand, counting down.
TGATGATGATGATGATGATGATTATGATTATGATGATGGCGATGATGATGATGATTATGGTGGCGGCGATGGTGGTGATGATTATGGTGATTATAGTGATTATGATTGTCATTATGATGATGATTATGATGGTTATTGTGAGTAGTATCACGATTCATTCATTCAGAGCATTTATATAGCGCCCCTTCAAGAAACTACTCAGAGGCGCTTATGATGATTATGATTGTGATTTCACCATGATTATGGTAACATGGTTATGATCATTTCGAAGCATAGCTCATACATCCTTTTAAGAATGTGGCAATGATGCAACTTCGGTTTTTTGCATCCTTCAGAGGTTACCCAGCTAGCCCTCTGGTGCCCATTTGTGCTCCACTTGGGTCTGAGCGGCCCCTATTTTTTGACGTTTAGGGCCTGACCTACACTGCACTTGCACGACCTGTGGACTGATATCTATAGAGCGGAATGCTACTGGAATATTGTTGGTCGTGCTTGATGTGGTACAAGTTGCGAGGTGGTTATTTCGTTGATGCTTGATGTTTTTTCAATGGCATTCGTTTGATCAGAGTCTTTGAAGACGACTTGTGATCAGTGGCATCTGGAGGCTTCCATTTCCTAACTCAACAGGAGATCAGAAGCAGAGAGAGAGAGAGAGACAGACAGACGGAGACAGAGACAGACAGAGGAGAGAGACTGACAGTGAGAGAGAGACTCAGAGGGACACTGAGAGAGAGAGAGAGAGAGAGAGAGAGAGAGAGAGAGAGAGAGAGAGAGAGAGAGAGAGAGAGAGAGAGAGAGAAAGGCGGCGAGAGAGACAGACAGACAGAGACAAAGCAGAGAGAGAGAGACAGAAAGAGAGAGAGAGAGAGAGAGAGAGAGAGAGAGAGAGAGAGAGAGGCGGCGAGAGAGACAGACAGACAGAGACACAGCAGAGAGAGAGAGACAGAAAGAGAGAGAGAGAGAGAGAGAGAGAGAGAGAGAGAGAGAGAGAGAAAGAGAGAGAGAGAGAGAGAGAGAGAAAGAGAGAGAGAGAGAGAGAGAGAAAGAGAGAGAGAGAGAATGAAGTACCTCTGTCTGTCAAATGAAGAACATTTTTTAAGCACTTTCCTTCTCTAAAACTCTTATCCCGCTTTGTATTTTTTTTATTTTTTACGCTGTCACAGACCCAAGAACGCATTTAGAAATTCAATTATCTGCCGTCTCTGTGGGTACCCATGGTTTGTGGCTGTGTCAAAAGCCACCACCCGACTGTCCATTAGTGTTGAAAGGGGCGTGCAGTGAACGGTGTCATCTGGTGTCGAAATCTTCTGACTGGTGTGCAGAGGTATTATGTCGTTCCCTGCGGCTGGCAGCAGCTCCTGAAACTGTTTCAAAATTACACCCAGATTACGTTGCCGCAAGAAACCAGGTCTTCTTTTAAGGAATTTTTAGAAGTGCACAATCCCTTCTCTCCCTACCAATTCTTTCATGGGAAATTATTGTTTTTAAAACAATGCTTTTACAGCTGCACAAATTCAGTTAGGACTTCCATATTTGTCATGGGTGGAGACTTAGGGGAAGGACAGGAGGACGGACCCCTCAATGTTTGTGGTGGGGGACCCCGGGACCGTCCATGCATTTGCCCCCTCCCCCCACAATGGTTAAGTGTTAGGATAATGCACATTTGATGATTACGTACAGGCCTATAAAAAAGGTAATCCACTATTTTGGCAGGGAAAAAAGGTATGTTTTTCAGAAACTTCGACCAAATGACTAAAAAAGTCAGAAAACTTATTCCATGAAAATGGGAAAAATGTCGTCGGTCGGCGACTCAGCCGCCCCCCAAAAATGTCGCGCCTCGGCGATTGTCCTTCGGCCGCTCGTTCGTCCCACTGGGACCCACCCAACTTCTAGAGTCTAGACCAAGTCTCCGCCTATGCTATTTGTGTAGAACTGCGCGCTAAAATTGCCCCTTCAGCTGGGAACTGCTTTCCTCGATTATGTTTCGTGAGCTAATAAGGACTGCCACCTCCTCCTTTTTCCGCTGGGTCTGATCGAGAGCACCTCTGAGTAGCGGATGCTTGAAGGGATGCTGTATGAATTCTGATTGATTGATTGCCTGAGATTGATTGATTGATTGATTGATTGACCCTCCTATTTTCTTCCGGCTTAGGACGGGCACCACACCGTACAAAAATGCAGTGGTCGTGTTTACTGACTACTATACTTGGCGTGTGCCAACGCCATGATTCGTATGTGAATCACTGACCTTTTTCGACGGCAGTTCAGGATATTATTATGACTTGCCTACGTTGACCATTCGATTGTGGTCAGTTGTTTTCGTCGTTCCGAGTGGTCAGTCAGGAAAGATTGATGGTGGACTACAGAGCGCTGGAAGCCAGTGTCACTTGTAGTAGTATATATATATGTATATATATATGTGTGTATATAATATATATACATATATGTAGTATATATGTGTATAATTATATGTATGTGTATATATAATTATATATATATTGTATAGACCTATGTGTATTGTGTAAATATGTGTGTGTGTGTATATATGTAAGTATATATAATATATATAGTTATACATACATACATAAATATACGTTATATATATATATGTGTGTGTGTATATACATTATGCAATATACAGTGTGTTCATTGAAGCATGAATACATAGTAGTATAGAAGGTCAAGCCATTTGAAGTTTCAGCTGAATGGTGCAAATGTGGGATGCCCTGAGGGAACCCAGAATCACCAGTCAGGGTTATTGCTTTTCCAAGAGTAGACCTATATGCTCAATGCTGAACTACCGTATTGCCTGGCATTTATATGGCGCATTTATTTTTAAACTGGACGATGAATGCTTTGTTGCAGCAGAAATATTTATTATTGCTTTTTGTGTGGATGGAATTTTACGTATAGCCCACGTATTATTGTTGAATGCCACTATATCTAAACACTAGAGCATCGATGGGCGGCCCGTGTTTTATCCTTTATGGCCAACGAGCGTTGTAGGGGTCTACGAAAATAAAAAATCAGTTATTGAAAAATTAATTTATTCGTTGCCCTAAAAATATCAAAATGAAAGTTATATGTTAGATGATCTTAATTTTTTTACTGAAAAAGTTTAAATTATGCTGCGATACATTTTGTTAACTTTTCCGCTCTTTACATTAGCACAATCGCATGTCCTTAAAATGTCATTACCCGCATAAAACACTCATGAATTACGAGTAAAAAATGAGTTCACGTGAGTGACGTTAAGGAAATAATGGGAATACGTTTAGCTCTAAACCCAAGTTTTGCCGTTCGGACCTACGAATGCGAAAGTGTCTAGGGCCTACGACGACCTTAAAACGGCCCTCTGTGGGCGATGCTGACTCTGTTGTGAATGAAATACCAACTCAAGTTCAGTACTCAGTGACTAACTCATTGTTCATTAAAATGTGATCTATCTAACTAGTCAGCTGCACAATTATGGTACACGTGCACATACTTCTGCCATGCAGATGCCTAATTTGCATTTAGATGGCTAATTAATTACTTTATGCTATACGAATGCCTAATTATTATGCCTCTAAATTTTTAATTATGCATATAAATGTGTGATTAAGTCGTGCATAATTATACTTATATGAATATTATTATTTGTGCATATAGATGACTAATTAGGCCATGCAAATGCCTGATGGGGGCCGTATAAATGCCTGATTATGTCATATTAATGTCTTTGCTATGTATAAATGCATTGTTATGCCATATAAAATGTCACATGAGTGTCTAGCTATATGTTATAAATGCCTGCTATAAATGCCTAATTGTACTATATAAATGCATTTGCAATGCCCTATAAATGCATTTGCAATGCCCTATTAATGCCCTATTTTGCATATACAGAGACTGAAATTGGAGGAAATGTTTGCTCGTTTCTGTTTAAGGACACTACCATTGCAGATAATGATTAGTGTCGCCCTCCTCCTTTATCCAGGCTTGGGACTGGCACTGTCAAAGTAGAAACAGTGGAGGAGTTTTTGTTGAGGGACTGCTTGTTGTTGTTGTTGTTGTTGTTGTTGTTGTTGTTGTTGTTGTTGTTTAACGACACTGCCATAATTATCAAAGATGATTAGTGTCCCCTGCTCCTCTACCCGGGCTTGGGACTGGCACTGGGACTGGCACTGGCAGAGTGTAACCAGTGGCGGAGTTTGTGTTTAGCTTATATACATGCATAAGAGATGGAGGCGAATAGGCTGGCTATTGAATTCGAAAGCATGGCTATCGATTGCGATTGCGCTGCTAAACGTTGATGCTTTTAAGCCCTGGTCACTCTCTGTCTTGTATGAAAACCAGATGTTGTTCTAAGAAGTCATCCAGTACAACGACTACATGATGCATGCACTGTATGCGCTGTTCTATAAGTGTACGTGTGTTTCTGAATATACGGACCTCTATGTCAGTGGTACATGTCTATAAAGAACTAATGGTTTATAGCTTTTGCGTTTTGCTTTGCATTTAGAGGTCCAGGGTGTAGGGCATTAGCTCCCCCGGACAAAAGCCCCCTGGACATTAGCCCCCCCGGACAAAAACCCCCGATTTTACCTAGGACATTAGCCCCCGGACAAAAGCCCCCCCCTGTGCAAATCATAGAATAGTGCAGTAACTGAATACTTGTCACTGGCATTCACATGCAAACGACGAAAGTTCTTAGTGTCAGTTAGGTCCTAATTGCGTCAGTAGGCCTATAGACTTTGATTTGAAATGAACGAATGGGAATGGTATACAGGGCCTATACTGTCAATTTGTTTAGTGTCCTACTGTAACAATAAAGGTTTGTTGACGTCAATTAGGCTAAGTCTCAGCTTCGTGGACTTATTAACGTCGTTTCAATTTAAAATTAGATTCAATAGATTAGAGCAATGAGCGAATGGGAATCGTATAAGTAGGTCAGCCTACTTGTTAGTGTCAGTTTTGGCTAAAGTCAGTTAGGCATTGAACTTTTATCTAGATTTCACAAACTTTGGACTTATTATTTTTTACATTTATGAGAGACTTTACAAAATGAGTTGTTCCCGTCGTTCTACAATTAATGCCTTTAAATGTTTTATAATATGCATAATAAACCTTCAATTAACATTGCATATTCTTACAATGTTGAACTATTGTGCAATGTATACATATATAGGTTTATTCGCTTAACTTAGACCTAGTGTTACATTCTCATTTTTAGGTAATAGTATAATAGACTGGGGGGCTAATGTCCTACCTTGGGGGGCTTTTGTCCGGGGGGGGGCTAATGTCCGTTCCCCAGAGGTCCAATATATATATATATATATATATATTTGTATACCTACATGTATTGTCCTTATGTAAGCCTATGCAATTTTTTTCATTTATTGATTCACGCTGACAATTGCAAAGTCAGTCTACATGATACAATAGCGACAGACAATGTGAAGTTGAATGGGCTATACGTGGACTCCATGAGATGTTTGCATAGTTAAGTATTGGAAGTTTCAAGTTGACATTTAGATTTTCAGACGTTTTAAATCCTTGCTCTGTGATGGGTTTATGGAGCAGAAAAACGACAGACTTTTAATTAAATCAATCTTTGTTTACCCAAACAAACTCATTGAGTCAGAAACGTGAAAGCAAACTCTCCTGTTTTTCATCGGAAAGTAGTGAATAAGCAAGTGCTGTTAAGTGTGCAGTCGGCTTAATAAACAGAGGAATATAGAAATATGGTCTTCTATCCATTACTGAAAGTCCTATACAAAATTGACAACATTACTTGAAGTGTTTGTATGTATGTGCACTTGTTATAGCGCCCCTTCAAGCTCTCTCTACTCAGAGGCGCTCCCGACTACAGCACGGACACTGCATCGGAGTTTCACGTCGAAGCGCTGAGCAATTTCGAATGAAGGACTTGCCCAAAGTCCCTACGCGACGACTTGAGGTGGATTCGAACCTGCAACCCTCCGGCTGCAAGGTGACGAACATACCCACTACACTACCGTGCCCCAGTATCTAAGTCTTCAAGTAATGCTGTAGAGTAGACATGCAGCCATTTAACGAATATATGAGATTCTGACTTTCCCAAAAGATTTCGATAATGCGTTCGGTTTCACTTAAAAAGCATGGGCTGCAGGTTTTCGTCCTCAACGTATACTGCTCGTTATAATTATTATTTTTTATTTATTGTTTTATTACAATCATTTATTAAATGCAACTTTTTTACAACAATGCTGCAAAAATACGTTGTTTATTATTACTATTATTATTATTATTATCATCATCATTGTTTCGTCTTTTTTTACCCGATGTATCAATAGTATCTCAGGATTTAAGAAAAATTGCTATTATAAGCAGTAAATTCTAGAGTGTTATTATTATTAATTTATATAATAATGATAATAATAATGATAATAATAATAATATTAATAATAATAATCATGAGGCGCGGAGGTGTAGTGGGTATGTTCGACGCCTTGCAGCTGAAGGGTTGCAGGTTCGAATCCACCTCAAGTCGCCGCGTAGGGACCTTGGGCAAGTCCTTCACTCGCAGTTGCTCAGTGCTTCGGAGTAGTCGGGAGCACATCTGAGTAGAGAGCTTGAAGGGGCGCTATAACAAGTGCACATACAAACAAACAAACAAATATATAGTTGTGTGGCATATATGGTGATGGGTCTTGTTGAACTAATTATTATCTTGAGTCATTACTCTGTGTACATTGCTTCGTCATCAGCCTCGCATCGTATGCTAGACTGCTTCTATGATTGATCGATGTCAGCTATTATAGATTAGGTTTGTTGTTTTTTTAGGGGATGTTTAGCTTCAGGTTGTGCGTAACCCAGTGGCCTGATCGATATTAAATTGCCTGACTCTGTCAACTTGGACGTTAGGGGTTCAAATTCTACCCAAGGGCAGAAATTACTTTGGAGGTTTTGCTGCCGTTTTTCCTTCTAGCCAGCTCTGTGGCATAATGAATGAGATTAATGAATGAGATACGAGATCGCGCTGTTGATGAAATGATCTGGTTGTGAGGGAGAGGACTGGCCGCTCACCGTCATGTATGACGAGGCTGAGCAAATGAAGTCCTTTGTTTAGGTAAAGACAATTAAGGCACCTACAAGAACTCAACGGGTGGTGGTGGTGTGGGGGATTTTGTGTGTTGGCCTTGTCTGTCCGAGATCACTGTTCATGGGAGCTTAATGTTGGCGTTGAAGTGGGAAGTAAACTATGCTGCAGAGCCCACTTGGTCCCATGTCCTGGACACTTTGAAATTTGTCCTCTGCCTGATGATGGAACCCACTTTAAAGGGGGGCAGCCCTTGCCCCTCCCTCCCCTCTTTCCCTCCCTACACGACAGACACCCAGAATTTACCTCAGTATAAGTCGATTGTGCTCATTATATGTTTATCCAGGCTGCTGAGCGTGGTTTACAGAAGAGCTGACCCTGCGCTCAGCAGATATCTACGAATTGCAGGCATCTGCCCATAATATTTGTCTTAGATTCGGTTTCCATAGGCGCATTATTAATGGTGCGTGGGTGGGTTTGAGTGGGGGAAGCAGGGTTCCTCCCCTCCCTGGTGGCTTTCTCCTTAAAGAGAGCATGTTGTTTTATTGGTGTGAGGGATGGATGGCTGTTGTGTTTAGTAAACGGAATCGGTCTGGGTAGTTTCAAGGGCTGCAGGGATGGAGTTGGGGAGATCTTTCCCCTACTGGAGGAATCTTCGTGTGGGACTGTGTCAGTAGGGTATGATGGGGTGGGGTGGGTGAGAGGGGAATGTCACCGATTTTGTGTTTAACCCACTCCTCTCGCCATTGAGTCCACAGCTTTATTTTGTGATACCAAGACTGCCTGCACCGGTCGAATATTATCCCTAGGGCGGAGAACATAAGGAGGAAATCATTTTTGACAAGGATGCTTTAATTGTCATGGAAACTAAAGTGCGATATAAATAGTTGGTCATCTATAAATAGTTGGTCATTGGGAGAACACATTCGATGATGTGTGATATAAAAACATTTTGCTTTTAATTGGTTCTATAGATGATCTGCAATTTTTTGTACATGTACCATGTATGTACACTAAAATGCAGATAGCAAAATTTTACATGTGCCATGTATGTACATGTGGAGCTCCCATGCAATACAATGTGGAGTTCCCATGCAATACAACGTGGAGTTCCCATGCAATACAATGTGGAGTTCCCATGCAATACAATGTGGAGTTCCCATGCAATACAATGTGGAGTTCCCATGCAATACAATGTGGAGTTCCCATGCAATACAATGTGGAGTTCCCATGCAATACAATGTGGAGTTCCCATGCAATACAATGTGGAGTTCCCATGCAATACAATGTGGAGTTCCCATGCAATACAATGTGGAGTTTCCACGCAATACAACGTGGAGTTCCCATGCAATACAACGTGCAGTTCCCATGCAATACAACATTTAGTTCCCAGCTAAGTGCTGTTGTACAGAAATGTATTATAGTCCAGAGTGATGCAGAGTTGTGGGTCAATGAAATCAGTGCTGCTGCTGCTGCTGATGCTGCTGCTGCTGATGATGATGAAGAACCAGTTCTGAACGGAGGAGTTGAGGTGCGTTGATTGCGAAGTGTTGATGGAGGTTGATGGACGCAGAGCGGAGGAAGTCCTCCCCAGGGATGATCCGGATGGGAGACGAGGAGTAAGGAGGATGTGAGGAGGATGGATGATGGACTGGGTCCATCGTCCAGCGTCCGTCCTCCTCTTAGTGATCCCCGTCCGTGAGGATTTTATCTGTCCCACTTTGACGCTTCATCCAAAATTCATGAACAACCAATTTGTCGCGGAAATTACTGAACACGGCTGAGGTGTGCATGATGGGTGGTAGGTGAGAAAGGGTGGTGGGTGAGAAGAGGTGGTGGGTGAGATGGGGTGGGGAGTGAGCAGAGGTGGTAGGTGAGAAGAGGTGGTAGGTGAGAAGAGGTGGTAGGTGAGAAGTGGTGGTGGATGAGAGGAAGTGGTGGG
>OX457038.1:12267930-12447930 GCA_949752735.1 Lumbricus terrestris | reverse complement strand
ATAGTCCTGCGTGGGTGCTCGTACATCACATTGATGCGGGTCCACCTTGCCTTCTCAGGTATAAGGTTATTGATTGGATCTTCATACTGCAACAGTCTTCCAGTAAACATTCGGGATACTGCACTGGGTGTAGGCCTATATCATGAAACATTCTCAAGGTCACTTAAGTCACACTTGTTTTGAACTGTCAGGTAGCTGCGCCGAGTGCCTTCATGCATGGAATAATGTATTGTAAGGTATTATATAAAAGTTTATAAATTAATTATACATATACAAATTATACATACAGACGCAGGGGAGCAGAAATGTCAAGACAAATTTCTGCCCTGGCAAGAGTAAGGAATTGTTAGTTGACAACCCAATGCCATAAGGCCATTGTGGATCCATTAGGCCCTACCCTAGTGTTATCTTACTCTGTCGTCTTGGTTCAAATGACTTTAACTATATTTATATGTTCCCACCGACTTGATCTACTGCTTCTCCGTTGATTGAAGCTGTCAAGGTGCATCATGGGAGTAGCCATTCCAAGTGAACAAAAACGGTTTTTCAGACATCTAGGTAATCCGATGCTGTCGAGATATAAGCCTATCTGTTACATACGAATGGTTTTATGACTCTGCGACAGGCTATGCGGATTTGGTGTAGATGATTTTGCTGTGTGTAATCTTAATAAATGACAATAAGAGCGTGGGAACGGTTAAAGTTATAACATAGGCGTATTTAGGATGGATTTAGGCCTACGCCCTGGACACGACGTTAAACTGCATCCATCCTCCGCCACAGGGAACCAACAACGTCCCTGTGCCGGTCCTAAGCCCGGACAAGAGGAGGAAGGTTTGCCAGATGGGTGGCGATACGCTGGCAGTAAAAGACCAAGACGATTGAAATCCGCAAAAACCACGACACAAGTGACATAGCGACCCAGATGCTTCAAGGTGTCATGATGTGGAGCAGACATGCACAGGCCGGTCAGGACAGACCAGTGGAAAGAGTCGGGAGAGAGCGTGGGTTCCATACGGGCATTGACCCAGGTTGTCCTGCATTCCTCTCTCCCAATATTCTCTTCAATCAGGCAAGATGGTCCAGTTGCTTCAAGCTGTTAATGGTATGGAGCAGACCTGCTGACCTGACCGGTTGAAGCACATGACGCGAGACAGACTCAGACAGAAAGTGGCGTCGGACTCCTGGGCGTTGAGCCCGAGGTTATTGATTGATGATAGGCCTATACCAGTTCAAACCCCCTCTCAATAAATAATGTAAGAATTGTTTAAAGCTAATTCTGCACACTGCATAACAATAATAGCAATAATAGCAAAATAGCGCTCCATAAACTCAGCATCGGCGGCTACACATAGGTCCTGTAGGCCGTGCACGTTGCCATACGAAGACAAACGTAAGCTATTGTGTGCTGTATAGAATTTCTATTGTTATGACATCCTACAATCTCTTATTTGTTCTCTCTGTCAGAAACATCATATCGGACGAATAGGTTTATTTAACAGATGTCGGCGGACTCGACAGATTGCAATGCCGAGACAATGAGTACACGTCTGTAGAAATACAGCCGTACGTGATGTGCATTCATATGATTAACCTACAATAGTTTATATACATAATTATAAACTATATAGACTATATCAACTATGTATAAACTATCTATATATAATTTTTTATATATGTTTATGACTAGGCCTATTTGTATCTAAAACTAAATAAATTTAAGCTATATATATATAACTATAGGCCTATATAAACGAGAACGGCATCGAGCACCTATACGGGCATTGGTCCCTCGGTTGTTGTTGATGATGATGATGATATATATATATATATATATATAAATATAAACTATATATATAAACTATATATTATGTATTTAGAAAATGTACAAACTATATTATATACAAGCTATTTATATATAAAAACTATGTAAAAGCATATTTTCAGAAGCTACACAAAGCTCGTGGCCATCACAAAATTGTGAAGATACAAAAGTCATGTTTATGTGTAGGCCTATGTTTGAATATGTGTGTGTCTGTCTGTCTGTTTGGATGTGCGTGTGTGTCTCCGTGTGCTGAGGAAAAGGAAACAGACGAAGTCCGCAGAAAATGTAATTCCGTTGCATCCTTTTGAAATGGAACGAGAGGAAGCGGAGGAGGGAGTGTGGTAAATTAAGCAGAACAGCCCGGGGGTGGCTGAAGTAATGGCCGGGGATTCCCTTTCATCAAAATGTCAAAATTCTCCCGGTGGATTAGATGGCAGGGCGGTTGCTTGGAGAGGATCCAACAGGATGGAGGGGGAAGGGTGGGGAAGGGTAGGCCATGGCAGGAGGGGCAGCAGGGAAGGACAAGGAAGGGGCAGGACATGTGGAGATACACGGACGTACGTGTGCGTGGATGTTCGTGTGCACGTGCTTCAGGCTGTGTTCTTCGGTTTGTGTGGGAAAACGGATTTATTGGATTTTCGTTTGTTATGTTTGCTTTCTTGACTGTGTGTCCGTCTCTCCTCGTTCTCCTCCTCCTTCCCCTTCTCTCCTCCTCGTCCTTCTGCTCCGTCTTCTCCTTGTCTCCTACTTCACCTCCTCTCCTTCGTCTCCTTCTCCTTCTCCTCCTCCTACTTCTCCTTATTCTTCTCATCTTCCTCCTCCTTCTCCTTCTCGTCTTTCTCCTTCTTCTACTCATCCTCCTCTTCCTTCTCCTCCTCTCCTTCTCTTCTTCCTCCTCCTTCTCCTCCTTCTCTTCTTCCTTCTTCTCTTCCTCCTCCTTTTCCTCCTCTTCCTCCTCCTCCGCCTCTCCTTCTCTTCTTCCTCATACTCCTCCTCCTTCTCTTCTTCCTTCTCCTCCTCTCCTTCTCTTCTTTCTCCTCCTTCTCCTCCTTCTCGTCCTTCTTCTCTTCCTCCTTCTCCTTTTCCTCCTCTTCCTCCTCTCCTTCTCTTCTTCCTCCTCCTTCTCCTCCTTCTCTTCTTCCTTCTTCTCCTTTTCCTCCTCTTCCTCCTCCTCCGCCTCTCCTTCTCTTCTTCCTCCTCCTTCTCCTCCTTCTCTTCTTCCTTCTTCTCTTCCTCCTTCTCCTTTTCCTCCTTTTCCTCCTCTTCCGCCTCTCCTTCTCTTCTTCCTCCTCCTTCTCCTCCTTCTCTTCTTCCTTCTTCTCTTCCTCCTTCTCCTTTTCCTCCTCTTCCTCCTCCTCCGCCTCTCCTTCTCTTCTTCCTCCTACTTCTCCTCCTTCTCGTCCTTCTTCTCTTCCTCTTTCTCCTTCTCCTCCTCTTCATTCTCCTTCTTCTCCTTCTCATTCTCCTTCTCCTCCTCCTTCTCTTCTCCTGTCATTGTCGTCGTCTGTCTGTCTTCTTCCTGGTCGCACGTGACCTTGTCTGCATGGTCGTCCAATTTCTCTTTCCCTTCATCCATCACATGGATCCACTTCTTTCCATCTGTCTCCTCAAGATCTTCCCTCTTCCATCGGCTTCATTCATCTTCGGCCTTGCAACGAAGAACTGACCCTCTGTCTGATTTTTTCATTCACAGATTGTCTGTGCATACGTATGTGTCTGTTTGTTTACAGTCGTCTACTTGTCTGTCTGCCTGTCTATTTGTCAAACTGTCTGTATGTCCGACTGTTTGTCTTTTTATCTGTCTTTCTGTCTGCATGTCTGTTCGTCTGACCATCTGCCTGTTTGTCTGTCTGTCTCTCTTTCTGTCTGTCTGGCTGTACTCTGTCTGTCAGTGTGTCCGTCCCTCTTTCTATCTGTCTGTCTGTCCATCCATTTGCATTCCGTTCATCTATCAATCTCCTTCCTCATTATCCATGAATACTTTTCAAATATTGTGTCTGTAAGTCTGATTTGAAACGTTGTCTCATCGTCTTCTGCATAAAAAGCAAAGCTGCAATATTCCACTGAAATCAACCAGATTCGCAGTACAAGGCCGTAGCTAGGGGGGTGTTTTGGGTGTTTGAACACTCCCCGAAATGGAAAATGTGAAAAATAATACAATGCATTTACGAGCATATGATGTAAAAATCATGAAATAAAACCATGAAAACACCCTCGAAATATGCCGGAAGACTGATTAAAAAAAAGGTCATCAGGTTTTTGGGGAAGGGAAATTGGTGACTTTTTTTGGAAGATTTCGGCCGGATGCCTAAAAAAAGATCATCAGTTTTTATGAAGGGAAATTGGTGAGTGAAACACTCCCCGAAATCAAATCCTGGCTACGGCCTTGTCGCAGTATGTGATATATATATATATATATATATATATATATATATATATATATATATATATATATATATATATATATATATGGCTGAATAACGACCGTCCATTGATGCCTCGGGACACGGTAGCCGATAAGTTACACCGCTCGCCCTATAACCCATGGGGGGGGGAGGATGGGCACGGCTTTGAGCCTCATCAGTCATGACACACATACAAGCGACCATACGTGAGCAAATGCATACATATACTATTTTGCATTGTATGCACAATGCTTGTGTAAAGAATGCTGATCTCTAAAAAATTAGATCACAGCTCAAAGACCTATTGTTTTAGAATTTAGACTGTCATATGTACAATTATGATTGACATTGATCTTGTTTGAACTCATATGCGCTGCATTGCCTTTTTCTTTCATCTTTGGTGTGTGTGCGTGTGTTATAGGGCTATAATAAATTATTATTAATCATCATCGTCATCATCATCATCGTCATCATCGTCAACTTATTATTGTTGTTGTATAGATATATACATACATACTTAGATATATGCAAACATATATAACCAAATAGCTTGCTACATACATGCTTAACATTGTTACTTTGGTTAGGTAAGTAATGAAATTCAGATCCTTACTACATGTAATGTTGTTTCTTCTTTTATGCTAACGATACGACTCTAGCACAGGGTAAGACAAGTTTCCATTTCGTCTTTTACGTATAACGTGCAGCTAGTTTAGCGGAACTGCTTTTGGCAAAACTGTTTCTCTGATTTGCTTTCGGCATCAACGAATTTGATCAGTTTTCATTTATTTTTTTAAACTGAAGTTGGTTAGTGGTGGCTTCTGTTTTAATGGTCCACAGAGCATAATAATTATAGTGATGCAATTTGTAGTTATTTTATTTATTACTCTTTTTTCTTTATTTATTTGTTCGTGTATTTTCTGATAATTTTCTGTTCTTTTATGTTACTGTTCTCTTTGTTTTGAGCATTCATTGTTTTCGTGTAATTTTTTTAGTGTTCTAATGTTTTGGAGAAAGTGACAGATTAATGCCACAGCCCTGTTCTTTATCATCTCCTGCAGTCCTAACTCAATAGCACCTAAAAGGGCTTTGTGTCTTCAGGTTTAGCTAGTGCTGCTGCTGCTGCTGATCTGATGCTGCTGCTTGTGCTTGCTTCTCAAATCGCACCTACTGATTAGGTTCATGCAGTCAGTCGTGGTGCAGGCAGTACATAAATATAATTATTAGCTCTGCATGTATTTTCGCGTGTGCCTATGCGTATGCGTGTGTGAGTGCGTGTATGTATGCGTGTGTGTGTGTGTACACGTGTGTGTGTGTTTGTGCGTGCGTGTGTGTTTGTGCATGTGTGTGCGTGCGTGTGGGTTTGTGCGTTCGTGCGTGTAGAGACTGCTTTTACACAGAGGTTGATTCAGAGCAATTCTGAGTATAGAGTAGTAACCTTGAAAGGTTGCTATATAAATCTGTGTGAGTGGGCATACGCATATGTATGTATATATATATAATTTATATATGTCTATATATATATATATATATATATATATATATATATATATATATAGTTGACTTTTCAGTGCATTGCTTCAGAAAGCTACAGATAACAACAGATCGTAGACAGTTCATTGATACCGATCTATTATGTCTTGCGTGCGTGTGTATGTTTGTGTGGGTGTGAAAGTGTTAATTTAACGTGTGGTGGTGGTGGGGTATAGAGAAGGTTTCCTCTTTCGACGTCTGCAGATGTCTGGAACAACGGATTTCTTTGTGCTGGTATTTAGTCATCAGCGCTTGCTTGCCGTCTATCTTTATTGACTTTTCGGGCTTTGGTGGCATGATGACAAATTAGGGTTAAATTAGACATCAGCTGCTAGTTCATCTTCGCGCATCATTGCCCGGTCACTATGCAGTCGTGGGGAGGTTCACAGAGGTGGTGGGGGGGAGACTTAGCCATTAGCGGCGAGGTGGGGTGGGGGGGAGCCGCTCTTAAGGACCGGCCAGGGGCTGTTTCTGATCCTCCCACAATGCATTAGGATGTTCTTAGTGGGCGTAACTGATAAGGATCTAGTTTATAGATGTTTACTTTTGTTTTTGTGTTGACAGCTTTTCTGGTGAACTGTGTATGTGGTGGATGATAGGGGTTCTGTTATCTATTGTTGTTGTTGTTGTTGTTGTTGTTGTTGTTGTTGTACATGTTGTGCAAAGTTGGCAATATTTTCATTGTTGTCGTGTGTTGCGATCGTCAGGCATTGTCATCATCATCATCATCATCATCACCGTCATCATCGTCATCATCGTCGTTGTTGTCATCAGAGATGGACATGATTAGTTAAATTAGAATGATTAGATATATCAAAATCTTGTATTTAATTGATTAGAATTATGTATTTGTCTCAATTTAATCGACTATAATTATATCCACCTCTGATCATCACCATCATCATCGTCATCATCATCATCATAATCAGGATCATCATAATCAGGATCCTGTTCATCATCATCATCATCATTGTAATCAGCCTTGTTTAGTCTCTCAAAGAGACTTTGCGATGTAAAGTTTATGTTACATTGATACATAATTAACATTATCTTCAACCATCATTGTCATCATCGTCATCATCAGCCGTTGTTCATCGTTTGATGGTCTATGATCATCACCCATTCTCTTGCTTTTTATTTGCCTAATCATTATCTTAAGTGTTTTTGTTTTGTGTTAACAATTCAATTGCATGGCATCGTCTTATTTGCCCTTAATAACTTAATTCTTTTCAGCACTTTAGCCCATTGCTTTGCACTCTGAGTAATTAGTTGAAGTTCTGTCGTTCTAATTTTTACCTGATTTATTAACTGACAATAAGTACCAATCAATCAATCAATCAATCAATCAATCAATCATTTCGTGACCAATGATCACAAACTTAAGATGAATCTTGTTAGAATGATTTGCTAAAGTGCTGGTGACTTGTGAGTCACTAAATATGGTTCACTTAAAGACAATGGTTATACATGAAGTTATATGAACATGCATAATTGCATATCTACACATATGTGCACACATATGGACACACATATGGACGCACATAAGGCACACATGCATATTATTGCCTGCACATATTGTCTGTTCACACGTGTGTGTGTGGTACTTTCTTGCAGCCAACTGTCGCAAGAGTCTTGGAATGCAATCTGGTGCTATCGCAGACAGTGCGATCACCGCCAGCTCTTCCTACGACAACGCCAGCGTTGGGCCTTCTAATGCTAGGTGAGCATTGTATTGTATTGTATTGTTATTGTATTAGATATTTATATAGCACCTCGCACAGTCAGTGGCGTAGCCAGGAATTTATGATGGGGGTGGTGGAGTGTTTAATTTTGTTGTCTGGCCGGATGCCCTTTCTGACACCAACCCAACAGGCAACAGTAGGCCTATTACAGTAAATAAAAAGGCAATAAAGTATCAAATGGAATAAAGTAAGAAAAAGCAATTGTTACTACAAGCAATTGTTTTGTTTTCCTTATTTAAGTGGATAAATAACCTTTAAAAAAACTTTTTCCCTGGGCCAATGGGGGGGGTTAACCCCCGAAACCCCCTTGTCTACGCCACTGCTCACAGTGAGTATAGTCGTCGGCAGTGAATTATCTTATTAGCCACACAACTTAGTATATAAAACAATTTATATGATGCATATTAGGAGCATTGTTAGTTGTATAAGGACATGTGCACTGTGATAACAAAGAACATTAGCGACGCCCTCCTCCTTTATCCTGTCTTGGGACTGGTTCTTCCAAAGTGTGAACAGTTGTGGAGTCAGCTATACTTAAATAGTTATCAGTGAGTTGATGAACCAGTCAGTCGAACAGCCAGTCAACAGTGTCAGCCAGTCAATAAATTGATGGATCAATCAATCAATCATCAGTCAATCAAGTATCCATCCAGTTAGTTAGTTGATGAGTCCATCCAGAATTTGACCAATCAACTTCACCAATCACTCGGCCAATCAACCAGCAAATCAACAAGTCAATCAGTCCATCATCAGTATGCATTACATACTAGGTTATATACTTAACTGGGTTGTCCCTGTGGAGAGAAACCCTCCTATTTATTAGTTTAAATATTCATTGAAATTATTATTATTTTTATTATAATTTTTTTAAATTTTTTACCCGAGGTATTTATGATCCCTCAGGATTTATGAATCTATTCTATGACGTTAGTGGTCCTCGTCCTCGGTGCATTGTGCGAACGTGCCTCTGAATGCTATTGCATTAAATCTTTTATTATTATTATTATTATTATTATTATTATTATTATTATAACAACACATTTATTTCTTCAAAAACTGAATTTATTATTAAAAGTATTATTATTAATGGTAATAGTATTATTATTATTAATTTTTTAGTATTATATTATTATTAGTAGTAGTAGTGGTAGTGGTAGTGGCAGCAGCAGTAGCAGTAGTAGTATCATTAGTATTAGTATTATCATTACTATTATATAACGATTTGTTACTTAATACACTGCATATGCGTTAGTAGTAAAGCTACGGCCATTCAGCATAATCAGATGATGTGAATAGGGAAGTGCTTTTGAATAAGCGTGTGCCGTGTGCTTATCGTTCTACGCATTCAGTTCTTGAAGATATAAACCTTTCCGGAATGAAGAAGAAGTAGAAACGAGGTTCCTGTCAGATGTCCGGATCGCAGATTTGGCGGGAATAAAACAAATAACCGTCAGACAATAAGCCCATAAGACAATGCAATCAACGAAGAATCCGACTCTGTCACTATAAGCCGCCGTCTGCTTCCGTCTGTCACACGTGGCGCCACCTAGTCTGCGTTTCGCTAGTCGCTACCCTCTCCACAGTACCCGCTTGCCTAAGTGGCATCCACCCCCACCCCCTACCCCCACCTCCCGTCTCCAGTCCTAGCCAGCCAATCATCGTCGCAACCATTTCATTCCACTGATCCCTGATCCTAGGATTAGGCTACGAATCCACGACCGGTGGCCATTCGGTCCCAAAGATAAATACTGATACCGGTCCCCTGGCTACTAGTGTCCCATCTCATCTCATCTCCCCACCGCGTGATTACTTCTCCCATCAGGGGCCTAGGTGTTGCGAAGCTTCCGATAAGAACAGATCTACCCTGCAGTCGAGATGGAACCTCAACCCCTCCCCCTTTGTGGCCAGAAGGAACGAGTGCCCAGCTGCCCGAAACCGTCGCCGGTCTGACCTGGACAATTTATCGGTTTCAAGTTGTGGACGACTTAACGACGCGAGTCTCTAGACTGACTTCTTCTTCTTCGGAATCCATGCAGTCTGAGCGCGAAGTGTCTTTGTAACAGTCGAGATGGGAGGAAATTTTGAGAGGAAAATTATGATCCTTTTCTTTCATTCATTCATTCATTCATTCATTCATTCATTCGTTTAAGTATTTGTTCAAGGCAACTACTCAGAAGTGCTCCATACTCAAGTACGGCCAAAAGGAACGGTTTTCAAGTGCTTAAAGAATGTGTCAGAGTGTGTGACCTAAAGAACCAGCGCAGCTCAAGAGAGAAGCCATTCCATTTGCATGATGATGACGATGATGGTAATGAGATGATGATTATGGTGACGATGACGATGATGGACCATGGTTATGATGATGATGATGATGATGATGATGATGATGATGATGATGATGATGATGATGATGATGATGATTGTGATGATCATGATGACGTTGATGACGATGATGATGATGACAATAGCGACGATAACGACGACGACGACGAAGACCATGAAGTTGATGTAAAAATTCCGTATGATTTACGGCCGCCTGGATTTCTTCTGCTCATCATTCGTTTCACCGTATTTCTTTCGTGAAGAAGTCGACCAGCGTCCGACTTATGACCGTCGGCGCAGATACTTAGACGACGCCTACGGTAATTAATTACACCCTTGAGAGCCGTGTGTACTTTCCGAAGATGAACGATCTCATCTGTACTACAGTACTCTGATGGCCATCGAGTGAATACTTAACGGTGGTGGCCACTCTGCCCTCCGGACTGTTCATCTTCTGCGCTGCCCGGCAGAGTTCGGTTGCTGGGGCTTCTGGGTATGCGGGGGAGCACCCCCGCCGCTGATGATGATGATGATTACCGTAACTGTACCGTAGTCCTTCGTTTGTGCCTGTCAACACTGTTATCTCTGATGTGCTTGTCACGCATCTTGTATTTCCTAAGTGTAGGCTACGGAAAGTTTATCGCTGACGTCTTGAGGACAAGTGCAGGGAGTTGGTATTTTTTTTAAACAAGATATATTATGTCGGCCGAAGTTGCTTCAGAGAAGTATGATAAGAAGAGATGGTGACTGTGGTTGATAAACTGTGGAGTAAAATTTCAGTACTATGTCATGTCTCTCTGATGTGGGCTAGAGATTAGGGTGTATAGCCTACATTATAGGCCTAATTGAAAATAATGTGGCTCCAAGTTTTTGGTCTTTAAGCTACGTATTGCTGCCTCTTCCTTGCATTCTTTTCATCCTGGTCTTTACCTTCTATATGGTGCTTCTGAAGTGTTTCCCATGCAGTGGCGCATCTTGGTCTTTTTTTGGTCCCAGCTTTGTTTGCGCTGTCACAACATCAGGCATTTATTTTGCTGTGGCTGGTCCAAATACGTTCCGTTTGGAATGACCTCACTCCCTGAGGCTCCCTCCCTCCGTTCCTCACTATGGTAGCCATTGACTCTGTTTTCTTCATAAGTTTCCCCTTCTGTAAATACATCATTTTCCTGTGGTGTCCATGGTAAGAATAGGCATACCTCTGAATAGGGTCTGGTTATTATGTAAGAGACCCTATAATCAATATACTCTATAGCTATGATGCAATACGATAGGTATACATAGGCTAGTTTGATGTTTAGATTGGCTGTGTTGTGCCTAATGGGCCTATTGACCTCTTAACTCTTGTTTGTTTGTTTTTTTGGTATAGGCTATGTGCACTTGTTTTAACGCCCCTTCAAGCTCTCTACTCAGAGGCGCTCCCGACTGCAGTGCGGACACTGCATCGGAGTTTCACGCCGAATCGCTGAGCAATTGCGAGTGAAGGATTTGGCCAAGGTCCCTACGCGGCGGCTTGAGGTGGATTCGAACCTGCAACCCTCCGACTGCAAGGCAACGAACATACCCACTACACCACTGCGCCCCACAGTTCTTAACTATTCAAGGAAGTAGGCATAAATGGTTTTACAGAAGTATGTGGGATTTGAAGCACTAGTCCTTTGGTTGGACCACTTTTCCTTAGAAGGCTAGCCAGGCTATAGCCTATATACCAGGATACAAAGTGTAGATTCAGAATGGATATAGGCCGACACTTTACCAGTCAAGTTACCCTGCAGTATCTAGTGATTCTAGTCCCTTTGCTTGAGGGTAGGGGGGGAATTCAGGTTTCTGGGGTTGGGCGGGACAAACGGCATGGTAGTCGCTAATGCAGAGACTGGCAACACCCTTTGTCCGGTAATTTTTTGATGACGGCCTTTTTTAGTCTTCCCTGTCAAAATTTGCTCTAAAATTTCCAACAAATATGCAAATCCTGCACGGTAAATTCTGTAGCCTTACTGTTGAATTGGATGGCCTTTTTTAGCATGTCAATGCACAGCGCTCTCTGAATTTAAACGGGAAATATAAACATGTAAACAAAAACTGCAGAATTTTTCTGGGGGATGTTACGTTATGATTTTTATGGGAATGGGGGGGGGGAGATAATGCGTATGTAAAGTAAGTAAGTATATACTTTATTGAACAGCCTGCAAACGCACTGCGGGATGCCTGATGTACATTGTCAACAAAAGCAGCTCTTGATTTTTTATGAAGGGGTGAATTGTCATTCCTGGGGTAGGCTATAGGCTACTTTCCCCTCCAGAGATGCCTAGATTGAACACTGGTTACCCAGGCCTTGTGAAGCAATCTCACATCTCCGTGAGAACCGATTTATTGATTGAACGCAAACCATTAACACCCTTCTGCTCGTCCGAACCAAAAAAGCCCGGTCGTCGGACGAGAGATTTGACACCAGGGAGCGCTGAAGAGGCGAGAACTACTTGACGAATTATCTCGAGATGTTTGCACAGCTGTATCGACGCAAAAAGACAAACAATACCATCACTGAAATCTGATAACGTCCCTTACAGTCTATGGCGGTTCGGAGGTGCACTTTGAAACCGTGCTGCGGGATACCCCACGTACCGCCCCATTCCACTACATTTACTTCATATGGTACACGGGGCAGTACAAGACTAGCATGATCGATCTTTTATGCGATAAATTGATCCATTTCAGATCGATGATATGCTCATAAGTAGCAATTTTTTGCAGAAGACTGGCAGGTTGGATGAATTCGCAGGCAACTTAAGTTGCTTTCAAAGTTTTTCACCGAAATCTATAGTGGGCTTATTGTTTTGTGATTTCGTTTGCCCCCCCCCATCTTAATTATTAGGCTAACTGTTGTAACTGGGAATTTATATATGGCACCAATTTAAGACTCAGAGGTGATTGTCTTTGCTCGACAATATCTGTGACAAGCTTTCAGTGAACAATGCCAGTTTAGTTTGTTGGAAGATGCATGAAAGGAGTTATACAAATGTTTTGGACATGACATTGAGTAGCCTAAGTAAGTTTATTCTTTATTAGACCAGCTGTCCACCTGCGCACTGGTGCCCATGTGCAACTAGTGCTTAATAAAGAACACACGTTGAAACCTTGCTGAGGGAGACCCTTTCGTTCTTAGCATGGACACCTGCAGACATTTCTACAGGAGAGCGTGGAGGGGCAAAACCTAATGATTGCTGTTGAATCTTTAGCACGAGCTTGAAAGATGTAAAGCAGGATATTAAGAATATGGTTATTTTTCACATAGGCGTAGGTTTCGAAATGTAAATTTCTCAGTTTCACTTTGTGTATGATTAGTATCTTTAGTGTATCATCATAGTATCATAAGTGGTTAAGTGTGAAGAAAATCTGTTTGAATCAGCACGTAGCTGTAAAAATAGGTGTCTGTTTTTCGGGGGTGGGGGAGGGCAAGTGTCCCATCCTGACCCTATGTGCGGGCACCATGTTACTTAGAATGCTTCCAGCCTTCCAGGTAAGGGATTTCTGAAGTTCCGGAATGAGGAAGAGAGACGTTGTCTCGAACTTGAATTAGCAGCCAACCGAGTGTAAATAGCGCCGTGCCCCCCCATCAGTTACAACATTCTTTGAGTTTTTGTGATCCTTTGCTGGCAGGTCCCTTCGGGCACAGGCCACGTCAAGAAATTTCTCAAAATAATCTCTTGCTGTCCGGGATATGAAAACAATTTGGAAAAAATTGTTTAGGTTATTCGAGAGTGAATGTCATCGTTTGATGGTTTTTGGAAGATGGATGGCGAGGTTATGATGTCCTAGTCAAAGTATATAAATAATTATATATATTATGGAGTACACTGCATTTGGTAGAGAAATTTCTGCTTTGAGGACGGCTGGCTGTCTCTCCCATCGATCATCCACCCTCTGACATGATGCCATCTTTTCTAATTGCGTCACTAATGCGTTCGGTTTGTGTGTTTATTTTTGAAATTTTGCACCGAAATGTTTGCGTACGTCAAGCTTGTGTTTAGTTGCCCTTTGCTTTCGATTGCTCACGTTCAGTTGCGCGTTCGATCGTCTGCTTATTAAATTTGTCAAGTTCTTCCCGTCCGTGAATTCTCCTGCTGCAGTATAAGCGTTGGCGAGTATGGCCTGAGAGGCTCCCAAATAGGCGTTATATAAATGTTCTGCAGTGGGAAATGCCAATTAACGGTTGTGTGTCTGGTGTCAGTTGCTGTGATTGAGTGAATGTGTCCGAGGCGGAACCAAGTTTTGAAGTTGGGTGGGTAAAATATTGTGACTATATAGCGTGTCAACTTGTCAAGGTTTGGAACTATGTTAACTTATGGACAGAGGCCTAGTTAGTCTTTAAGAGTGGTTAATACGAAATAAAGCAGACCTAGGAAGGGAGATTCCAAACTTGCGTTACTTTGGGAGTGTAATATTCGAAGATAAGCAATTTGTATAACAATAAAGGATTTACTTACTTACTCAGATATCGAATATGCTACTGTAGTCTACCTTAGCTGGTTTTCTACATCTGACCGTGTGTTGTTACCTTTGATCATAGGATACGTACAGAACGCAACGGTGGGGCATGGTGCCCCAAGGCACCGATAACACGCGATAGCAATGAGTGGATTGAAATCGACCTTCAGGAGTTGAAGGTCATCACGCAGGTGGAAACGCAGGGCAGATTCGGCAATGGCCAGGTAAGGCGATTTTCTCAGGTGAATGTTTCTTAAATTATGTTCTTACTTCTTAGCTCCTCAGTATTTTGTTCCCCAAATATTTCATGCTTTAAATCAGATACCTGGTGAAAAAAGTACAATTCTTATTTGAATCTATTCACCTATTTCCCAGGGGAATAGGATATATGTTACATGTAGCTTTATTCCTATAGGTATCTTGTGTGTTCAACAAAACCGAAACCAGATCAATGTCCTGACATTCTGAATCTTGATCACTTGGGTTTGGAAATTTTGTAGTGCTATTGGTTGACACCTAATTGCTTGTATATTTTGCACCAGCTTTGGAAGCTACCAATTGATTAATTATTTAATGATGACTGACATACTGGTATATAATTATATATATATATATTATATATATAATATTGGGAAATATATCTTCAGTTATTGAAGTCTCAATCAGTGAATGACGGACTGATATAATATCTACAGACATATAAGATAGGGCTTGGACATCTAGATGTTATGTCATTACATTACATTACATTACATGTAGGCCTACACTGTCCTGCAGAAACCCATAGATAGGAGATATGTATACCTTCGATGGAAACGTCTAAAACTGTGAGTGAAGAATGTATGGGAAAATGTATCTTCAGTGGGGAAAATGTATTTTCTGTGGATATATCTTGAGTGGGAGGAAAATATATCTCCGGTGGGAGAAAATGTATCCTTCAGTGGTATGTATCTTCTGTGGGGAAATGTGGGTATCCTTCAAGCAGTGTATACTGGACAGAGTTTGTATACAGGTTTGATAATGTATGAAACTATATACACAAGGAAAATGTACAATCAGTGATGGGCACTGATGGCATATAATTTTAGTCAGAATCAGGACTTTTTTTAACGTGCAGTTGTACACAAAATGTGCAGTTGGAGAAGCATCTCTGTACAGTTAAAACTAGTAATTTAAAGGCAATTGTCATCCAATTGGAAGTAATTTACCATGGATGATGGGAAAGGAGAGAAGGAGTTGTGCAGTTCTAAAATTCCTTCAAAACAATCCTGGTCAGAATCAGTTGGGAATGACACCACCCGGGTCCACCCCCGCCCCATTCTCTCACCTACAAAAATAAATCATACTCTGGGAGGGAGGACATTTACTGAAGTTCCAGGAAACCCCAAAATTATTCAGTTTATCAAGTTAATGAACCGTTTTATTGACCCATCAATATCTGATTAGCATTTTAATTGTCAGATTAAGCAAATCATTGTGAAAGAGTTTGCATTTTTACAAAGGAGTCAGTTTTACTGTTCTAGTCATTTGGAATTTTATGGAGTCTTTCATTGGTAATTTAGCAATTATACGAAGTGATTAGTACACTCATTAAGAAATGATGTCTGCCAAATGCAGATATTAGCATGGCCAGAACCTCTGAAGACTGTTGTAAAACTGTCACCTGGCAGCAGACAGTTTGGTCATAACATTATAACGCCACATTAATTTCTAGCCAGTGATTTCTTTATTACCAGACAATTGATACTTATAGGGGAGGGAAGCTATTCAGCTTATTCAGTGTCTGAGGTATCTAATGTACTGTGCAAGTGAGTGTGTGGGTGTACGCAAGCGAGTGTGTGCGCATGTTGTATGTGTGTGTGTGTGTGTGTGTGTGTGTGTGTGTGTGCGTGTGTGTGTGTGTGTGCATTTGTGTTTGCGTGTGATGGATATTACAGTATGTCTATGACAAGTCTTCTTTTTGATCTGCCTTTCTGTAGTAATCGTGTTGTGTGTAATTGGAATGATTTATCACAGATTCTTGTGAGACTCTAATTTCTTTGATTTGTAAATTTGAGTTTCCATGCAGTCTTTCCTGATTTATAATTCTTCATTCATCTGTGCTTTTTTTTAAGCATTATTGTCTGGCAGCCAAGAGGCTAGGAGTTGGGTAGACAGATATTTTTGCTCAGTTTGCATCCATTAGGAAGAAAATTAGTAGGTATGCACTAAGAACACTGCGGTGGACAGAGTGGATGGAGAAGTCTGGCAATCCACCAGCATATATAGGCCAAAGCTAACAAATTAAGTCATTGACGCTTTAGACCTATAAGGTGGCCCACCTCCTTGGACTTTGCTTAAGCAGCTACCCTTCTGTTGTCTTGTCTTTTTGGCTAACTTTGATCCAATTGACCCTAGGAGTAGCTCTTCAGTGCGTGATTGCTAGTGGTGTCCCACTCGTATAGTGGAGTGGATTTGGGCGTTTTATCTGGAAAATGAATATCTCTTCCATCATCTGGACATGACTGGCACATTAATCTTCGGATGGACGGATGGATGGATGACTGCCGTGTCATCCAATCATTATTGATCCCACTTGGAAAAGGGTGACTTATGTGGATCGCCTGATAACACACGGCATTGTCGTCCCACTGTCAATTGGAAAGGCCTTATACGCTGATAAACAGGTTCCTGCTAACGACGCTATCATCATCAATCGGTCTCGGTATGCCTTTGTCTGTCTCTATGTGTGTCTGCATGTCTGTCTGTATCTGTAGCCTCGTAACCTAGATCATCATTAGGACTCCATTAATGGACTTCTTCATCGTAGTGCTGCTGTTTGCCTCTGTATGTGTCATGGTCTCTTTCTGTCCGTCTGTGTATGTCTTACAAAATAACTGCCTGTATACATGTCGGTCTTTCTGTTTGTCTGTCAATTTCTTCTGGACTCTGCCTTTCTCCTCCAATATCAAACCAGTTAGTAGCAACAGGGTGGCATAACAAGAGCGACAGATTGGTTAATAGCTTAGTCTATTTGTTGTGGAATATACAACGGTGTTCATGTCCAGATATTTCAGACTATACTCGTTGTTTAACAGGGAGTTAAGTGAGTTTGTTCTAAGGTTTATATGCAAAAGAGAGTTTGTGGGTTGTGTTTATTTAGATGTTCGCTAAGAACAGCTTTGAAGGATTGGGTGTAAAATCTAGTCATGTACTTATATTTTTATGTAGGCCTATGTGTGTCGGGATTCTGTACTCTGATGTTAGCTTCAAAAAGGTTGTATTGCTGGGGTGAACAGGCAACGGCGTAAATGAGGCAACATTTGGGGATTTGCCTTGGTGACCTAGTCTTGTTTAAAGGGGTGCTTTCTATGTCTATAATAAATCGTAGCTTTTGTGTGTTTCTCTCTGCTCCAGTGCCCGTTGACTAAAGCCACCCATTTAAATCAGTAATTAAAATACTTAATTTAGTTTGACAAAGGGTTGGCCATTTTGTTGATTTAAGTGTGTTAGAAGATGAGTTAACGTCGCTTGTTCTTATTTTAGCCCGATTTGGCATGTGTGATCTAAAATGAAAAATTGGTTTTACATTATAACAGGTCCTCGGGAAGTCTTTGCGGGTCTTACATGTGCGCAAACCTTCGGGCAGCGATTTTATTGTCGTCATCATCGTTTATTGGGTACTTTATCATCGCGATCGAAGCGTGTGGAAATAAAGGAAAAATATGAAAGTTTTAGAGCCTTGTCCACGAACGTTTTCGCAGTGTTTCTTCCGATAGCATTGTTTGATCGCGATTTTATGGCCAGATCTGAGCGAACCTTATTATCTTTCCGCCACCTGGGTGCTCTCTTGTTCAATGACACATAAAGCCATACCGATGATACCGTGGCGCCGCGTTGCGTTAAGATTTTATGCAAATACTAGACAGAGATCATCTACCCAGACTACCCAGAGCATCGACGACCCACACCCGCATTAGACGTGTTTCACATCTGCTACGAGTACACGCTGAGTTTGTTCGTAGCTCGCTTGGAACGGCTTATACGACGCTCTTTGTGTTCCTTAGTCTTTCTGAATACACTCTGCATGTGCTCGGGGTCAACTCGGGGTGACAAGGAGTTCGTCCATTGTTAGCCACTTAACTTGAATCATAGATGTAAAAAACGTTTTTTTCCGTTTTTTATTCACTCCCAAAAAACGTCGTTTTTTTCGTTTTTTATTTTTCCCATCGTTTTTTATCGTTTTTTATTTTTTCTTTAACTTTATTTATTCATTTACTTTCGGTTATTATTTTCCTTAATTTTAATTTTTTCGGATATTCCTTATGTTTTCCGCCAACTCTCAAGAATTCGGCTAACTAAAGTCATTATTTCATCCTTTAACATCATCATTTAAGAGATAGCCTTCGTGTAGTAGGTTCCTAATGAATGTTTTCAAGGTTAAAATGCGGTTTTAGATGCAGCAAAGTCAAATTATTTACCGTTTCCGTTTTTTATCGTTTTTTTGTCGTTTTTTATTTTTTCGAAAAAAACGACGTTTTTTTCCGTTTTTTATTCCGTTTTCATCGTTTTTTACATCTATGACTTGAATAATATAATAATAATATTTTTTCTTTAATAATGAAACGCCTGCAAACGCACTGCTTGCGCTGTACATGAACAAGTTATCAAATAATCTTAATTAGCATCAATCTTAACTATTTAAACCGTGGGGCGTGGTGATGTAGTGGTGGCGTCGTTGCCTTGAAGCCGGAAGGTTCGAGATTCGAATCCACCTCACCGCGTAAGGACCCTGGGCAAGTCCTTCACTCACAATTGCTCAGCGCTTCGGCGTGAAATTCCGATGCAGTGTCCGCTCTGCATTTGGGAGCGCCTCTGAGTAGAAAGAGAGCTTGAAGGGGTGCTATAACAAGTGCACATACAAACAAATTTACAGAACAGACAGCCTGCAACGCAGGCCAGGGATCGGGATGTAAAGAGTCTGAGGACGCTTCAGACATAATAATATGACTGCTTCTTCAGTTACTCCGCTCTTCCTGTTCTTCATCGTTTCTGTTGCTCCATCCATTCCCAACTGAAGTCTCACCTCTTCAAGAATTCCAAGTCGAATATCCATCCAGTCCTCCAACTTCCGAACGAATCCTGCCTTTGCAACTCTGCCTCCCTTTCTCACAAACCCACTCAACATCCAATATCTGGAGAACCCATTTTGATAGGGTGCAGCACTCACGAATAAGCTGGTGCCCTGTGCCAAGCTTTGGAATAGCACTATAATATAGTAATGTGAATATTGTGATTATGATTACTCTACCCCAGCGTTTCCCAAAGTGGGTTCTGCGGAACCCAAGGGCGAGCGCAGGGGTTTCGCGAAAAGTTGTAAAATAATCAAACTTTTTGTGAAAATGCACTGAAAGTTTGAAACTACAGTCAATCGACTTTTGTGTTTTGTTCTCGCCCATCCGAGCTTTCATTGCTCATTAGAAATCCAGTTACAATTTATAGACATGGATCACTGCTGAGACATACGTACAGGTTTGAGCTGTAGGCCTAAATCTGAACATGAACTCAGCCATCTTTGTTATCGTTATCTCGACCGAGGCTAACTGAGCACGATTAGGCCTAAATGCGACAGCTTAAAAAGTACCGCCAAGTCAAATTAGCCTACTATCGTACTGAGCAGTTTGTGACAAATAATAATTTTATTAGTTGGTGTAAAAATTCATCAAAATTCAGTGACTGTATTGTAAGCTTGGGTTCTAGGTCGCTATTCTTGATTTAAGTGATAGACTGACAATAAGAATCCAGGTTTCAAGTGTCAAACCAATTAGGGCTGTTTTTAAGGAATTTTTAGAACTACACAACCCCTTCTTTCCTTCCCCATCCTCCATGGCTAACTATTTCCAATCGCAGGACAATGAACTGTTCTTACTTGTTTTAACTGTACAGAAGTGTGTCTACAACTGCACAAATCCATTTAGAACTGCAAATTTTGTGCACAACTGCACGTTAAAAAACTCAAGCCAATGGTAGAAAAAATGCATAAGAAGAAGAAGCTTCATATGCGCTGCTCTCAGTATTGTGATCCACGATTCGTGGTTTTCAAAGCAGTTCAACTTAATTTTTCAGATAAGAGAAAGATACTTTCTGCAACAGTGTTTTGGTTGGCCTATGTAGCCCATATTAGTATGCTTCTTAGGCGCTATGCATGCTTCAGTTCGTTTAGTTGATATTGGGGTTCCGCAAGAAAATATTAGGACACGAAGGGTTCCGTGGCCCAAAAAGTTTGGGAAGCGCTGCTCTACCCACAGGCCACGGATCTCCATCTTTTTCTCCTTTTCCCTTCACTTCTCTGTGAATAGGAGAGTGAGTAGTCATCAGTGGCTCCCCGTACTTCCTTCCGCGTGTGCCACCGATCTTCGAACAGACAGTGTACGGCAAATGTAGGCCTACTCATTTTATAGCAGATGAATGATGTATTGTTTTTTTTTCTTGGGTGGCATCTGAAGCCAGGTCTTTGCATGGAGAGTCCGGCTAACCACTAGAATCTATGAGTACATGTGTGTGTGTGTGTGTGTGCATGTGTGTGTGTGCATGTGTGTGTGTGTGCATGTTTGTGTGTGCATGTGTGTGCATATGTGTGCATATATGTGTGTGTGTGTGTGTGTGTGTGACTGTATACGTGTGTGTGAGACTGTGTCTATGTGCATGCGTGCGTGTGTGTAGGGGAGGGGTATATTAGAGTACGGTACTATAGTGGCATTAACACCTGAGAGTTTAGCAAGGTTAGAGGGGCATGAACTCTTCCTGGTGTTCTTCTACAACTACAGGCCGTGTGTGAATTTCCATAAGAATTGTGCTGTTGACTTAGGCCACCACTGGGTTGTCTGTAACTCTACTCTCTGGTCAGATGGTAAATCACTGATTGGAAAGGGTCATCTGATGTGCTTCCAGTGGGAACAAAGGATGGAGATTGGCAGATTGCTGTCTGGCAGGAAGAACCTTTGCCCTCTGGCCCAATGACCTTTCCAGATGATTAATTGCCTGGCCACCTTTTGACCCCAGAGGCAGGTCGTTAGCACTTTGGCCAAGGTGTTGTCTGTTGGCTTAGGCTCCGTTGTCCGTTGATACTGAACCATGGAGTCCACGACTGAACTGAAAGGTTTCCAAGGTTTACCACCATGCCCCATGTTACCTATTGACCTAATTTTAAAATACATTAGTAGTAGTAGTAGTGGTAGTTGCTGCCCAACGTCTAGTGGCATCAACAGTGCAATAATTATTGTCAATAAATAAAATTTATAGAATTTTGAAGAAGATAACTTATTTTAATAATAATAAAACATTAATGATGATGATGATGGTGGTGGTGGTGGTGGTGGTGGTGGTGGTGATGATGATGATGATGATGATGATGATGATGATGATGATGATGATGATGATGATGATGATGATGATAATTGCAATAATAATGATGACAGTGATGGTGATGATGATAACAATATTAATAACGATAATATTAATAACAAATTATTCTGTTATTAGAAACTACAGGTAGCTACTTATTGGAGAATGTCATCTCATCCACGCGCTGCTTGGCGACTTTCTTATTTCCTCTGGGCTATCGCTCATTCTGAGAACGCCTCTGAATAGCTAATACTGCGAGAGGCGCTTTATAAATTCTCATATACAATGCGATACGATACTTGTTCCGGCATCTGTCAGCCATAATTCACCATTTCATTGCTATTGCCTTCTGTGGCACATTTGCTCTTCCAGACCTTGACCAGGGATGGCTGGCTACTCTGGAGTTGGCATTGCTAAGCTTAATATCTGATACCTGAGGGATTATAATTATATACCTCATATAAAAAAATATAGTGCTACTCTGCATCATCCGAGTCCAGGGCTGTACTGGTACAATTGTTAAAAATCGACTTTTTTGGCCGACATTTTCCGGTGACTTTTTGTTGTATACAGGCGTATACCCCATACCTGAATCTACTTTCAAGATATTTTACATAAATTGACTGATGAAAGCAGCAGTACATTACGTTACATTAGAGTTTCTTGCTTAGTCACCGTGTAGAGCTCTGACTCATGGGTGGGGATGAGGTGGGTGGAGTGAGTCATTTTCGTGACATCATTGTTCATCACCATCGCCTGATGCACCTTCATTCATCATATACTCTTGTCATCATGCAGCGTGTAGTCATCATTCTCTGCTCATCTTTTATGTATTTCATCTCACAATGATATGCTTATTCTGGGCAGTTGGTTGGTCGTTAGTAGTGCATTGGAGAAGCCAACAAGGAAGCAGGCTGAGAAGACAGATTATACAGGTGGCTGACAGATGGGCGGGCGGACGGACGGACGGACGGAGAGACAGACAAAGAGACACAGACAGACACATGGATGAACAGACACAGACAGACATACAGCCGGACAGACAGACAGGCAAAGAGACACTGTCAGACATATAGAGACAAGAGGACAGACAGACAGATATACATGGACGAACTGACACAGACAGACACATGGCCGGACAGACAAGACAGGCAAAGAGAAACATGGACAGACAGACAAAGAGACACTGTCAGACATACAGAGACAAGCGGACAGACAGACAGACAGACAGACGGACAGAATCTAGCAAGCAGTCATGCAGTCAGTCAAACGGATAATTATGCAGACAGAGTCAAGCACAGAAAGAAAACAGCTGAGAGATAGACAGGCAGACAGACGTGCAGAGATAGACAGGCAGACAAACGTGCAGAGATAGACAGGCAGACAAACGTGCATAGATAGACAGACCAGAGGCTGGCTGTCTATTTGCATGGTTGTCATCTGGTTTGCAAATTTCATTAAAATATATATTACAAAACATATTGAGATATTTCTCCATGTTCCCATTTATTTCTTAGAGCTACAATACTCTTGGTTGATGATTTACAATGTTGCATACATAGCAGAAATAGATATATTTTAATCTTAAGATCATACTATGCTATTATGATCATGGATTATGAGTTTGTGATCATGGTGGATCGTATTAGTATAATCAGATTCAGATAATAATTTTCTGATCATAAAGAATATTTTAGTCATAGATCATGCTAACACTGCAATCATATAATTATCTTAATAATATGATATCTTTGATAATATTTTATTGTAGGTCCGTCAATAATATTTTTTTTATTTTTTAAATTTGATAATATTTTATCATAATATTATTGTAATTTGGTCATAAAATGAACTTTTGTCATACATTTAGCAACATTAATTGAACCTGTATAAATATGTCTTAAACTGTCAAATTAAAGATAGGAAATGTTTTACGTTTTAGGGTCAGGAGTATGCTGAAGCGTACATGCTCAGATATCAGAGGCTGGAAGGAGGACCTTGGGTGAAGTTCAAGGATCGAAAGGGCAACGATGTAAATTTATTTCCAAGCTTTTATTTCCAGTTGATAGCAGATTATTTGATTTATAACTTATATTTCTCCACCCCACACACCCACTGTGCAATGCAAAAGTCTTCACATCCACATATATTCGTGGGGTGCGGTGGTGTAGTGGTGGCGTCGTTGCCTTGAAGCCGGAAGGTTCGGGGTTCGAATCCACCTCGCCGCGTAAGGACCTTGGGCAAGTCCTTCACTCGCAATTGCACAGCGCTTCGGCGTGAAACTCTGATGCAGTGTCCGCGCTGTAGTTGGGAGCGCCGCTGAGTAGCGGTTGAGGGCTAGAAGAGGCGCTATAACAAGTGCGCATACAAACAAAATTTGTTTTCCATTCACTTTATGATTCCCATTATTCATACTGCTGCTCTGGTTTCATGTTGCATCCTTGGTTGTGTTCCATGTTAACCTATGCGATCTCTGTCGCACAGTATCTGACATTGAAGCACGTTGGGCTCTTCACTTTGCTATGAAGGGGCAGCTCGTAATTTTGTAATTTTATGGGCTTGCTTAGCTTCCTGGCAACGCTGAGCTTTCTCGATTGTAGGTCTGTCAATCTTGAATGAGTTCTTGTGTTTATTACATCTGACCAATCAGAAGACTTTGTTTCATAAAATAATACTCAAGTCTTTTTCTTATTGCTGTGGCTGGACTGGGCGTGCTCCTGAGTAGGTTTCTTGAAGGTGTGCTATATGACGAGTCCATAAAATGAATGAATGAATGAATACCAGGCACCCTACTACCATGAAGAATTGAGCCTTTTCTGTGGTTGGACCAGTGGTCTGGAATGGCCTTCCTTTTGAGCTACGCCTACACCCTGGGACTCTACCAAGATCCTTCCTTACTAAACTTAAAACTATTCTTTTTGGGCGCGCTGGAGTCGGGAGCGCCTCTGAGTAGTTTTTCTTGAAGAAGCGCTATATAAATGTCCGAATGAATGAATGAATGAATGAAAGAAAATCACGTTCATCTTCACATGCACACTCGACTGTATGCTTTCAGTCATGATCACACTCACATTCTTCGTATGCATTGATATTCTGTTTCTTATTAACATTTATTATCACATCTCTGTGCATTATCACATTTGTCATTGAAGCACCCACCATCCTATCTACATTCATTCTTACCTTAAGCATCACTATCACGTGTCCATCTTCACCTTCAAATTGATGATCAAGTTCACCATTTATATTCTCTTTTCCTTCCAGAATTTGCATTCATTTGAATTTCGTTTGAATTTCGAGACGATTTTTTGAATCATTTATGATTTTTTTTATTGTGATTTCGCGTACAGCAAAGCTCGAGGGTACGTACCATACGTATTCTATTTTGTGAAAGGTACGTACGTATTTTAACGTACCCTATTTTAGGGTACGTAAACAAATAATAAAATACGTTAGCCTCGTCATTGCTCATAACAAGAATGTTCGATTTAATTTAAGCAAACAATCACAGGCAAGTGTACGTCTATGTTTATCCAGCATACATTGCACTTAATGTACTAATTAATGTCAGTTAGTCGGATCAGTTTTGCTGCAGCGCTTAAAAGTCCAACTCTAAGGAAAAGGTTGACCAGTTGCATCCAATTAGGCTAATTATTACAGAAGAATCTATCGAATTAAATTTACAGCTACGCTACCGGAAATACTGATTTAAATGACGCATACTGTTGACTGCATGTATACATACTGCAACGAACATGCAGGCTATGGGCAGTGGAGGCGCCAGAATTTCAGCTTTGGGGGGGGGGCTGAAGCCTCCCAGAGGAAATTTTCCATTTTCATCCGCAAAAATTTCTGACGATCTTTTTCCGGTCGAGAATCGTGCAAATATTTTAGTTTTGCATGTAAAAAACCCGGATGGCCTTTTTTAAGGGTGGCTTAGCCTATCATAGGAGGGCTTAGCAACCCTAGCCCCCTAGCGCGCCACTGGCTATGGGTCGCCGAGTAGGCCTAAGCCATAAACAAAATTTTCGTGCACACGTATGGTAGGCTACGTATCATACGCGTATTGTATTTTTTGAAAGGTACGTACGTATTTTAACGTATTCTATTTTAGGGTACGCGTACCCTCGAGCTATGGCGTACAGTGACCATCAACTGGTTGGCAGTAAGATAGCGGCGCTATAGATAGAAGTTGCTAGTTTAGATTGAAGATTAGATATTAGATTAGATTTGAGATTAGATTTGAGATTAGATTAGAAATGAGATTTTAAAGATTATGTCAGAGACTTGATTAGTTTTTAGTTTAGATTGGAGGTTAGATTTTCTTTTAGATAAGATTAGATAAGAGATTATTTTAGCTACTAGATTAGAATACAGATTAGGTTCGATTTTACCTTTGGATTAGATTTGAGATTCAGATTAGATTTGAGATTAGATTAGATTAGGCATCTTGTTTGCATTACTTTCTTGCCCCTTGTCATCATTTTGGTGACACTGTCAGACGAATGAATGCTGTTGAACCTGATGACGAAAGTGCATCATGCGATATGAGACAAACTCCCCTCACCCACCCCACCCCCACCCTCCCACCCCACCCCCACCCTCCCGCTGAAGGGAAGTGGTGTCCGAGAGTGAATTCAGAGATGATTCGATTTGATGGAGTGTCATGGCCGCCGTTCGATGACAGGATGAACGAAGTGGCTCAAGCGACGACGACGACAGCGTTATGTCCTGCTTTATGCGTGAAATTTATGCGCAGATCCAATGGCCATTTCGTCCTGTTACGCTCTGAGTAATTATTATCTGTGCGGATAAAAGTGAGCGATGAGCAAATGAGTGATGAGCAGTTGAGCGCTACAGTGAGTGTGTGCGGGATATAGACCATGGAAAGTAATGGTGGTGGTGGTGGTGGTGGTGGTCGTGGTCGTGGTGGTGTTGCTGGTGGTGGTGGTCGTGGTGGTGATGGTGGCGGAGGTCGTGGTGGTGGCAGTGGTGATGGTGGTGGTTGTCGTGGTGATGGTGGGAGGTGGTAGTAGGTGATAGTGGGAGGTGGTGGTAGGTGGTAGGGCGACCAACGTGGAAAGGCGTTTTTAGGATAATATTTGCCTGCTGTAGCGCCCTACCCCTGTGTATGTCCATCTGTTTAATCACACCCCATTATTTCAGGATCCTAACCTATCTGACCTTACCCTACTTGCCAGACCTTGACTTACCTCACCACAGGGATGGGCAGTAATTTAATTGAGTAATTGAAATTACGTAATTTAAATTACAATTGTAATTGGTAATTTGTAATTTGCAGCTCTGCATCAAAGTAATTTGTAATTTGTAATTCAATTACATTTTCCCCTGTAATTTGTAATTTCAATTACATTCCTCAGAATCAAATTACTTTGGATGTGACTATGCTAAGATTCTTTGGCGAATCAAGGGATCCTTGCAACAGTGATTCACCCATATTTTAAGTTATG
This sequence comes from Lumbricus terrestris, assembly GCA_949752735.1. Lineage (NCBI taxonomy): Eukaryota > Metazoa > Annelida > Clitellata > Crassiclitellata > Lumbricidae > Lumbricus > Lumbricus terrestris. The sequence goes on along the minus strand of OX457038.1, from coordinate 12,420,767 downwards.
CTGGCTGCCTGCACAAATTGCAGATCAAACTAAAAGAATATATACGAATTGCTAGTAACAATATCTGAAAATGCCACCAGTAGCAAACAAAATATTGAGAATCTAGTGGTCATAAAGAAGGAGAGGAAGATAAAGAACTCTATGGTTGTAGTGTGCAGCGTGCAGTGACCACAAAGTCGACCAGCAGAAACAAAAACGATTTAGAAATCTTGCAGCATATAGAAGATGACAGAAATGGAATTATCAGTGCCTCATTGCTAGCCAACTGCTAACAAATTGTTTATGCAAGTTAATGCTGCCATGCCTTGGTCTGCACTCTGCAATGGAAGAGAGGTTCTTTAGTTTTTACAGGCATGATTGTAAGGCTCAACAGACGGTTTTAATTGCTTGAACAGCTGCTGCTTCTTAAAGACATTTAAATAGACATTAATTTTTCTTACACAATAAATAATAATACACATAGAAATAAGAAAAAAGGCATACTCTTCCTGCCTGATTTTTTTTATTCCAATGATTTGAGCCGCAAAGTAATTTGTAATTGATGTAATTGAAATTACGTAATTTGTAATTTGTAATTTGAGGCTCTGAGTCAGAAGTAATTTGTAATTTGTAATTCAATTACATTTTCTCCAGTAATTGGTAATTTGTAATTCAATTACATGTTACCCTGTAATTTGCCCATCCCTGCCTCACCATAACCATACCCCATGTTCTTTCCTCTTACCCCGTTTGGATCAATTACCTCTGAGTAGTCCCCTTGAAGAGGCGCTATATAAATGCATATAATGAATGAATGAATGAATGAATGAATGAATGAATGAATGAATGAATGAATGAATTGCCATGTTCTGTCTTTGTCGTAGGTGTTTGCTGGAAATAGTAACACGTACATCGCCGAACTGCGTGAGATTAATCCGCCGATCATAGCGCGCAAGGTCCGCATCCAGCCGCACAGCATCCACCCGAGAACCGTCTGCATGCGCGTCGAACTCTACGGATGCCTCTGGCGCGGTCGGTACTTTTTTACTGCTCAAAAATCTATTTAACTTTTATTGTAGGAAATAGAAATTATTCTTACTGTTGTTGTTGTTCATTTATTTTGTTTGTTTGTTTGTTTATGCCCCAAGGTAAACAGGATGATTTGCATTTTACAGGATCCTTCAGGCACTTGAATATTACTATGTATTAATTAATTGTCTGAAGACCACTCTACTCTTCGTCATCATCTTCATCGTCCTCCTCATCATCATTATCATCGTCCTCATCATCATCATCACCATCATCATCATCATCATCAACAACACCATCGTCGTCGTTATCATCGTCCTCATCATCATCGTCGTCGTCGTCATCATCATCATCATCATCATCATCACCATCACCATCATCATAAACAACAACATCATCATCATCATCATTATTATTATATAGAGCATTAAAAGGTGATAGTTAATGTACCAGTAACTTAAGGCACCAAAGATTAACTATTGAGTTACTTGTAGTCATCAGTAGCTCAACTGAGTCGGATTACAAGAACAGCTCAGGTCATCCCATTGAACATTCAATCCAATTGACCTTGCCCTGCCTAGAGTTGATAGCTTTTATTTAGTAACTGTTATACGACTTGGTTTAAATTGTTACTATCATTTGTTGTAACTTTTGTAGGCTACAGTGTGCATTTGCTGGTAGTCTAATGAAAAGTCTTATATTTTTATTTAAGGGAGTTTTCAATATTTTTCTGAAGCAGCAGAATATCCTTGCCAAATGTTGCATGGGGTCAAATGAAGTATAATGGGAGGGCATTTGTCTCCACGGTTCGTTCAGAAAGATTTGTTTCCCTGTTCAACTATGACATGGACCGTGGGTGTAAGTTACTAAGGATAAGATAAGATAAAAAGATAAGAATGTTCTATCGGCAATTTGTTAAGCAGACATAGGGTAATAAACATACATCAGCCCCTGAGCTAATCAAAAGTCAAATGTTTTGAAGTATATTCTTATAATGACCTACTATATATATATTTATATATATGTGTGTGTGTGTGTGTGTGTGTGTGTGTGTGTGTGTGTGTGTGTGTGTGTGTGTGTGTGTGTGTGTGTGTGTGTGTGTGTGTGTGTGTGTGTGTGTGTGTGTGTGTGTGTGTGTGTGTGTGTGTGTGTGTGTGTGTGTGTGTGTGTGTGTGTGTGTGTGTGTGTGTGTGTGTGTGTGTGTGTGTGCACTGCACTTTGGTTTACATGACATTGAAATAAGATAAAGCATCGTTGTTAGAAATGACGTCTTCATTAGGTTGGTCACTCTAGGGATGATTGATCATGCACTCTCTTCCCCTCATTGAATAGGGTTGTGGCCTCAACAGTGGGAGGAAGGAGTGTGTTCAAAACATGTCTTTGGTAGTGGGAGGGGGTCTATCGCTTTCTAGACTAAAGCTACCCCTCTGACATCGACCAGGAGCTCTTTGATCATGCCATCCATCATCATTCACTTCTGTGTACGACCTCTCTATTCGTTTGGATTTGTTCGTCCTGTGTAAATGGGAAAGTCTTCCAATGGAGACTTAATACCTGTTACACAATCAGCATTTGACTTCCTCCTTCCATTGAAAAACATTTGCTTCTTCTTATCTCCAACCCTTGACATCGTTAGACTGGCTACGAGTGCCTCAAGAGGTACTTAGAAGATGTCTCTCTGGAAACGTCCGATAAACGCATCTAGTTTAGTAGGACTGAGGAGTGCCTTCAAGAGCTGCTATCTAATGTGGCGCCCGGTGCTTGTAGCTCTTTGAGAGGTGCTTAGAAGGTGCTATGTTACGTGTCTCGTTACGTAGATGTATACCTGTACATAAGTACTTACATTCCTAGAAGGCTAAATGGTGGTGGTGGTGGTGATGATGATGACTACACGGATTTGCAAGCATTCATTAATGGCTGTGGGCAGATATAAAGTGTAATGTATGTTGCATATTTGTGACTGTTGCATATTCATAACTGTTGCACATTCACAAGTGTTGCATATTCAGAACTGTTGCATATTCATGCATGTTGAATATTCATAAAAATATCCCATTCATAGGTGGTATTCATAGTACAGTCAATTGTGTTTGCTGTAATTGGTATTTATTGCACAGTCAACTGTATTATTATGTAGTCAGGTATTCACAGCACGTATGCCAGTGGACTTGACAAATGACCAAGGAAATGGGCATTTATTCGTACCCAACTACCCATCGCCTTCATATTGCTGGCTTCATTAACTGCAGATGATGATTCATAAGTAACCAACCGTAGGTTTATTGATGATGTAGTATTCAAAACAAAGTCAAATTTATTCACTGTAAACAACAAACACAATTGCCTGTACTATGAATACCACCTATGAATAGGATACAGTTACTAATATTCAACAGTCATGAATATGCAACTGTTATGAATATTCAACAGTCATGAATATGCAACAGTTATGAATATGCAGTAGTTATGAATATGCAACACTCATGATTATGCAACAGTTATGAATATGCAACAGTAACTTATGAATATGAAGCACTTATGAATATTCAACAGTTACGAATCTGCAACGATTATGAATATGCAGCACTCATGAATATGCAACAGTTAAGAATCTGCAACAGTTATGAATATGCAACACTTATGAATCTGCAACAGTTATGAATATGCAACACTTATGAATATGCAACAGTTATGAATATGCAACAGTTACGAATATGCAACACTTATGAATATGCAGCAGTTATGAATATGCAACACTTATGAATATGCAACAGTTATGAATATGCAACAGTTATGAATATTCAACAGTTACCAATATGCAACACATGAATATGCAACACTCATGAATATGCAACAGTCATGAATATGCAACAGTTAAGAATCTGCAACAGTTATGAATATGCAACAATATGAATATGCAACAGTTGAGAATCTGCAACAGTTATGAATATGCAAAACTCATGAATATGCAACGCTTATGAATATGCAATATACAAAGTGATGAATATGCAACAATCATGAATATGGTATTACTTGTTCATCCCTAGATGGCGTCCTGTCCTACAGCATGCCTCAGGGCGAGAAGCGAGGCACGGAGGTCGACCTCTTCGACTTCACGTACGACGGGTCGACCAACAACGACGTCAACCTGACCAACGGGCTCGGTCAACTAACAGACGGCGTCGAAGGCCACTCCAACTTCCGCCTCGATCTCGACAGCTACGGAAAGAAGGGATACGAGTGGGTCGGGTGGAAGAACGAGACGGTCGATCGTCCTCCGATCGAGATCGTCTTTGAGTTCGACAAGGTGCGCAACTTCTCTGCGGCGCGCTTCCACTGCAACAACATGTTCAGCAAGGAGGTGCGCGTCTTCCAGAAGGCGCTGCTGCACTTCAGCATCAACGGTGTTGTCTACCAGGAAAACCCGATTGTCTATAAATACACGCGCGATACGCTGATCGAGTTTGCGCGCAACGTGATCATTCCGATCAAGCAGAAGATCGGTCGGTTCGTTCGAGTGGAACTGTTCTTCGATGCGAAGTGGATGATGATCAGCGAAGTGCGGTTTGAGTCAGGTGCGGAAATGGTTTTTGTTATATTAATAATAATAGTAATAATGATAATAATAATAATAATAATATAATAATAATATAATAATAATAATTTTGATAATGATAATAAACATGATCATATTTATTATAATTATAGTAATTAATTATCTTCGTTTGATTTTGAACTGACACAGTGCAGAAGGGACTGCATTGTCCTGCTGGCTAAGGCCACATATATGCATCATCATAACTTCATGTATTAAGATGCTTAGAAAATGAACGAAAGTTTTCTTAGTTAGAGTCGACGTACTGTTTGCTATTTATACTGTGGTGTTACCAATGCTACCTTAAACCACCCTGATAGGCTGGAAGGTTCATGTTTTCTGCTGCTGGCAGATTTTAATCCTTTTGACCATTTTCTGATCAATGATGACTGTTCACTGTACAGTGCAAACAAACTATCTGTTTATCCGACACTCATAAAATGTTGCTTGTTTTGGCGAAGAATGAAGACCGCGTTGGAACACTGCGCCTCTCAAGACACTGATTTATATATAGAGCATCTTTCGCGTCTGCCCACTGATTTGCATCTGAATATGTGCATCTGGCAAGCATCTGAATAGCTTTTGTACGACCGGAGCTATATAAATTTTCTTTTTATGTGTCGTTCACATGTTTTTGCCTACAGATACAATCAGCAATAAATTTATGCCATGGTTTGAGAGGCTCTTCAATGCAATGTGCAAATACTCAGATGCATTTACATATAATTTATATATATATATATATACGAGTGTGTGTGTATATATATATAATATTTTATATATATTATGCCTGCATGCATACATACATGCAGACAAACACAAATATGCATGCATGCATTGCATACAGACAAACACAAATATGCATGCATGCATTGCATACAGACAAACACAAATATGCATGCATGCATTGCATACAGACAAACACAAATATGCATGCATGCATTGCATACAGACAAACACAAACATGCATAAAATTAAATGCATACATAATAAATAATGTAATGCATGTGCGCATACATGTAAACCTATATATGCATACATACATGCATGCATACATACATGCATACATGCATACATACATACATGCATACATACATACATACATGCATGCACGCATAGAAACATACTTTGGTCTATGCATTCTTGCATACTTGCTTACAAACAAACATATGGACGTAAATACACCCGTGCAGATCATGCACGCATGCATACGGTATTAACCCTTTTTGTGCCTCTAGTGTGAAACACTAGAACCAATATATATCGGTTCCTGCAGTAATCTGCAGATCTTTAAAAAAAGGACCGTGCTTTCCTACTTTCATCAACTAAAACAGCTGATGTCACTAGAATCTACATATGTGTTTAAGGTTTTAATTAAGATCATAGTTCAGGTTTCATAAGTTCATAGTTTGTTTCATTACTTGTTCTATACAATTGAAGCTTTGTGTGTTCCACACAATTGAAGCTTTGTAGTATTGTGTCACCACCCTACTTAATTTCATTTAATCGGCCATCTTGATGATTTCTTCATGGGAATTGATACTTGGGTGACCATCCCTAGTGGGATTATCTCCATCCCGTTAGGACCTCCCTTTGTCACCAATGTGTTCTTATGTTGTACAGTTGCTGTCAATTGTGTGTTAATCTGGTTGCCTTTACAAAAGAATTTGAATTGAATATGAGAAATATGTACAACATACAATATTCACGTATATGCAAACACTTGCATACATAATTACATATAGTTGTCTGGAATGGGCTCCCACAGGAGCTACGTCTACTTCCTGGGGTTATTACTGAAACATTAAAAAAAATTAAACTCAAAACTGTCCTTTTTTGCCACGCTAGAGTCGGGAGCGCTTCTGAGTAGTCCCCTTGAAGAAGCGCTATATAAATTCTTGAATGAATGAATGCATGACTGAATATATAATTATGTGCATTTTGTGTACTCGCTTTGCCTAAGCACACACATAAGTTTTGTGTGGTGCGCATGATTATAAGACCGTCTGAAAATGTTTCTGCGCAGAAGTGGCTACAGGAAACTACAGTGAGCTGTTGCAGCCGATTGCTGGTCATTCTACCGTCGGTCCATCGCTAGCAACACAGAAGTCTGGCTCAAAAGGTAACGTCCGGTTGACTATTGTGGTGGAACTAATCAATCACTCAATTATTTATTATGACCAACCAATATATCAATCAATCAATCACTATTATTAGTGGATGAAATATTGCTGCTTCAACTTAAAGCAATTTCTGTTTTTCTGATTGACTTAAAGCACTGCTTGGCTTTGTATTTATAAGGCAGATGGAAGAAAAAATTATTTAAAAAATAAATTAAAAGCTGAATAAATAGTGAGTGGAGGCAGGAAAGAGGGCAGGAAGCTGGGAAATTATGTATAAGTTAACGAGCACAAGATTGGTTTGAGAGAGAATGAAGGAATAATGGACGAGTCAATGAAGAAATGAAGGTGCGACAATTTAAGCCGTTAGAATATAAAACCCTCCGAATTTATCAGATTTGCAGGTAGTAATGAGAGATAGTTATTTATATGTTGCCAGGCACATGTTTGCAGTTCCCCATAATTTACTGATTTTTCTCTTCTTGTTTCTTTACTTTACGTATGGATCATTCATATTTTTATAGCACTACTGTTCAATGGTGCGGCATCATTCAATGGTGATAAGCTGATGTGTTGTAGTGATTGTTGTTCTACTACGCTACACAGCGGGCGACTGTGCCTTTATGGCTTGAACCATAGATGTAAAAAACGATGAAAAGAAAATAAAAAACGGTAAAAAACGTCGTTTTTTTCGAAATAATAAAAAACGACCAAAAAAACGATAAAAAACGGAAACGGAAAATAATTTGCCTTTGTTACATCTGAAATTTCATTTTCAGCTTACAAACCTTAATTGCTTATGCAATTTTATTAAGAAACTGCAAATAACACAACTTTATTATTAGGCCAAAATAATTGGTATAAGTAACATTAATCTACTACAGTTATTTTTTCTTATAACTTTCGTTTAATAAGAAATTCGGACAAATTAAAGGTATTGAACTCTTTTCAAATTTAAATTGTAGACATAAATCCACATTATAAGTTTATGCTGATCGACATAACACAATTAAAATCTAATCAGAAGCGAAAACCACATAAGCTTATGTGTACTAAATTATTTATTGTACATTTTTGTGTGCTTAAAATTGCTACTTATAAATATTAATAATTATGCCCAAGAATTTTATCTCAAAATAACTCTTAGAAATTTCATTTCTTGTAGGGATCTACTACATGTATTTCTCAAAATTATGACTTAAACAATTACATAAAGACCCTATAGTTAGCTGCATCCTTGAGAGTACGGTGAAAACGTATGGAATATCAGACAAAAATTAAATTAAGAAAAATAATATTAGACAGCAAGTAATTAAATAAAGTTACATGAAAATCGAAATAAACGATAAAAAACGATGGGAAAAATAAAAAACGAAAAAAACGACGTTTTTTGGGAGAGAATAAAAAACGAAAAAAACGTTTTTTACAACTATGGCTTGAACGCAAACACTGATGTATCCATGTGTTATTGTGTCCTGCCATTTTTATAGCTCCTTTTACGACCGCCACTGAGTAAGCATTGTTAACATGCCATATGGAACGAAGAATTGTAGACGTCGATAGATCATCCAGTTGCTCTGAAGAGCTATCTTATTAGCGATTGCGGACTGAGCACACAGTCAGCACCTTTGGATGTGTGCCGTGTGAAGTGTTATTATGCATACATGCAGGTTGCAAACACTAAGCACCTTCGTGAGATTCTTGTTAAGGCGCTATATAAATGGTCATATATTATACATACATACATACATTACTGTAGATTGCATTACGATGTTGTTTTACCACTGCAGCAGCAATGAGATTGATTTTGTGGGTTTGGATCGGGTGTGAAGCCAGCAAATTTTGTACCGCGTTTAATTATTATGGTTTTGCATTTCAATTACTTTAAAATTATGTTTTTTATACTTGAGCTTATATCAGCTTTAGGCCATGTATAAAAAAGAAATCATTAAGTATGAACAGAGCCCTTAAAAAACGGCAGCTTAAACAATGATGACAACCCAGCCTACTTGCCCTTGCATGGTCGATGTGGGACCCATAATCCAATTTTGGGCCCATTTTGTATCCATTTTTTATCCATCGGATATTCATGGATATGCTAGCATGAAGCTTTTAGCTGGACCCCGATACAGAACAGCTATGCTCTCGCTTGCACTCTCCATCCCTCTGCATCGATTAAATGGAATTGTCTTCCTTCGCTCAGGTTCACTTCATTCCTTCAAAAGCGGCTCATAGTTCACTATTTCTCCTAGGCTTTTAAGGGGCATGGTGGTGTAGTGGGTATGTTCATTGCCTTGCAGCCGGCGAGTTGCAGGTTCGAATCCACATCAAGCTGCCACGTTAGGACCTTGGGCAAATCCTTCACTTAAAACTGCTCAGTGCTTCAGCGTAAAACTCCGATTCAGTGTCGGCGCTGTAGTCGGGAGCGCTTCTGAGTAGAAACTTGTAGGGGCGCTATAACAAGTGCACATGCAAACATTGTACATGCATACACATGGATCTCTAACTGCATCATTCTCTCGCAGCTCAGATTTACATTTCGGCATGACTTACACGCGTTACGAATTTATTTCATAACTGGATGTGTTACCCGGCGTTGCCCGGGAAATTTAGGGTTTTCAACACTACTCCTCTGGGGTGCCCAGCACTGACCGCTAAATTTCGGGTTTTTGGCAACCCTCCACCCCACCCCGCTTCCCCAAAATGCCAAACATGACCCGCCTCTGGGAGGAAGAGTCAAAATACATCAGGCATAAAGCAAATGGAAGGAGAACTTTGAGAAATATATTTAATAATAACAAATGAAGCTTCAACTAATTTGCATTCCGTGTTCTAGCGCGACCCGAAGAGGACGACCTTGAGCGACCCGCCGTTCTCTTCGACGACCAACTCACCGGAATCATCGTCGGTGCACTCGGCGCGCTCGTCCTCCTGCTCATCGGCGTCTTCATCTTCTGCATCGTCTGCCGACGCCAGCGCTCCAAGTACAACAACGGGGGCGGCAAGGTCGCGCACACGCAGCAGCAGCAGCAGGTCTCGCTCAAGTTCCAGAAGGCGCCGATTCCCACCGACGTCGGAACGCCGTCGAGAAAGGTGTCAAACGGAAACACGTACAGCAACGTCGTGACGTGCGACTCTGACGTTGCGACGCACGACACGCTCAGCAGCAAGGCGCTTCTCTTCACGAACGGAGGAGACACGTACAGACAGCCGCACGACGTCATACAGACGAGACGGTTGCCGGAACTGCCGCGGATACCCATTGATTCGGCGGGTGTGTTCTTTGCTTGATTGTAGCGTTGTGGGGTGGAGTGGTTGTTGTGGATCGTGGGGTGGGGGGGTGGTAGCCGATTGAGTGCAGTGTTCATCTTGTCATGTGGGGGTATAGTAATGTTATAACAGATAGCAATTGGTGTAGTGGTGGGTTCGGTGCCTTGGATTCAGCGGGTGCGTTCTTTGATCGATTGTAGCGTTGTGGGGTGGAGTGGTTGTGGACCAGGGCTTTTTTTAGCGTGCAGTTGTACACAAAATGTGCAGTTCTAAACGGATTTGTGCAGTTGTAGAGGCACTTCTGTACAGTTAAAACTGGCAAAAAAGGTCATTTTTCTCCGATTGGAAGTTATTTACCATGGAGGATGGGAAAAGAAAGAAGGAGTTGTGCAGTTCTAAAAATTCCTTAATAACAACCCTGTTGTGGACCAGGGGGGTGGTAGCCGATTGAGTGCAGTGTTCATCTTGTCATGTGGGGTATAGTAATGTTAATAACAGATAGCAGTTGGTGTAATGGTGGGTTCGTTGCCTTGGAGCTGGAGGGTTCCAAGTTCAAATCCACCTCAAGTCGCCACGAAGGGACCGTGAGCAAGTCACTTGCAATTTCTTGTGTGCTTTGACATGAAACTTTGATGCAGCGTCCGCGCTGTAGTCGAGAGTGCCTCTGAGTAGAGAGCTTGAAGGTGTGCTATGGCAGATGTGAGAAATAAATTAATGAAATAAACGCTTCAGTACGCCAGATCAGATATGCAATTGATTAAATTAAGGATATCCTTACTTATCTTTGCCCACGATTTCCTTCCACTATTTTTCCCACCCTAATGCCAGGAATGGGCAAATTACAGGGCAACATGTAATTGAATTACAAATTACCAGTTACTGGAGAAAATGTAATTGAATTACAAATTACAAATTACTTTGAGGCAGAGCAACAAATTACAAACTATCTATATTGTAGTTTCAATTATGTAATTTCAATTACTCAATTAAATTACTGCCCATCCATGCCTATCGCATTCATTTACGCTTTCCAGATTACCTGTCGGACACCAACACGTCAACCTACGCCGTTCCCGATGTAGCCTACATATCAACCGTCGGCGCCAACAACCACTCCCTCTTTCCTCGCCAGACCCCATCGCCCTCCGTTCTGTACGGGGGGGATCCAGACCCCAACGCTGCTCCCACTCTCCTGTCATCGCTACGCCAACGGTCGCTACACGGAAGCAGGGATCCGGTCATCCTTCAGCATCCGGACCTCGAGGAAGAGAGTCTGTACGCCACGGCTGGTCACTCCGGATACATGGCGAAGGACGATCTGACGATTATAGAGTTTCCACGCGAGAACCTCAAGTTCCTGGAGAAGTTGGGCGAGGGACTTTTTGGAGAGGTGAGATGGAGCGTGCCTGGGGAAAATTGATGGTGATTTTTTTGTCGGATGGGAAGTGAATGTTCGGATGTTGAATGAAAGTGGGAGAAAGTATTATCTACTGATCCATTCTTAATCTAATCTGAATCTAATCTGAATCGAATTTTAATCTTATCTTTATCAAATCTGATTATGTTGTGAATCTAATCCTAATTGAATCTTATTCTATTCTGAATCAAATCTTAAATCCTAATCTAATCCATGGATTCCAAATACATTGTTGATCGATTTTTATCTCAATCTTATCTTGATCTAATCTTATCTGATTGTTATTCAAACTTAATCTTGATTGGATCTTAATCTAATTCGAACATGTTAGCTTAAAGTCTAAATCTAATCCGAGGATCTCTGTTGTGTTGAGTTATTTTGAATTAGAAAAATAAATGATTGCTATGTAAATATTTTATTTGTTTAATAGAAAATTAGGTTGACAAGCCGCAACATGGTTACAGATAAAATGAAATATTTAATAAACTACTGTATATTAATTATTGTAAACTGGTTATTTGTTGAGCGTGCTCATACAAAGAACCCAAAGCATGAAGTTTAAACATTGCATGTCTAAATTTTTTAAATGTTTTCAAATTTTTTGTGTTTGATTTCGTATAGGTTCATTTGTGCGAAGCTGTTCGTATTCAGGACGTTATTGGCGACGACTTTCTTCTCAATCGTATGAACAAACGACCGATGCTCGTTGCTGTCAAAGTTCTCTGTAAAGCAGCTTCAGTTAAATCGAGGTATGGCACGTCCAGTAGGGTGGCCAGAATTTTTTTTTTAAATATTTTAAAACGCACACCCTCTTGTTTTATGAAGTTTAACATGAATATTACTCAGTAAAAATATTACGCCATTCTAATGAGAGGAAGTGGTCTCCCAGAGCCCACTTAGAAATGCATGGGAGCAGTTTCAGCAAAAATATTGGCTTTGTTGTAACGGCTTGATGGTGGCAGTTTAGTCCTCGAGTAATAATTATAATTATCGATAATATTGTATGAGAGAAATGTTTGTGTTGTCACGTCAACGCTGAGGTGATGCACCTACACACTTGAATCCCGAGTAGCAAACCATCAACGGACACTGGTAGGGGGAGGAGGGTGCTCGAGTCCAGCAGATGAGCACCAGACACTGCTGGGAGGTGTTAGAGTTCAATAGGTGGTGCACTGGTGCATGAACCAGGGACTGCTTGAGGGTGCATTCGTTTCACATATCTAGGACGCAGCCAGACGCTACAACAAATATTTCTCGAAAATTCATTCTTGATGTGCTTCTTACGATCTATTCTCAACAATCGCAAGATTGCGATTGAATTGATCAATTTTGCATCGTCGTCCTAAGCTCTGTCTTTTGTTCCTCAGTAAGTTAGATCCTCCAGATCCTACTTGAAGTAATTCTCTGCTAATTTTTACAGTTTGTATTATTGATTTAGTGCTGTTTCATAAATGGTCCCTTTTGCGATATTCTCACTTGTTGCAAGATTGGGATTGAATTGATCAACACTGATCCTTCTGATCCTTCTTTTGCTCGTTGGTATATTATATCCTTGTGTAAGATAATTCTTGCTAATTTCATACATTGCCATTTTTTAAATAGTTTAATGTATCTGAAACTGGCAATTTATGAAATATCAATTGCCATTTTATTATAGTTGAAGCTGAAAATATAGTTAACTTATCAATAGGGTAAATGGCAGCTCATCAATTTTCGGAACTCTAATGCATTTAACCAATTGGGGCAAACATCTAGTTATAATTTTAATGATAATGGCCGTTCAAAGATACTTTGTCCTCAAAAATTGTTTGAGCGTTTAAGTTTCAGAGAGATCAGTTTTACCTTGTGCAAAAAATCATTTAAGAATAATGCAGTTATAAATCTTATTCAATTCGTTTATTACTCCCAATTCAAGCAATCAGGTATGGTCGCGTTACGGCGCCATATAAATTGTCATTATCATTATTATTATTAAATATTATTATTATTATTATTATATTACAACGATTACACAGTAAGCAGCAACGTAGGGCTACAGAAGGAAGACCCAGAAGGGACCTGGGCCCTGTTTATTAGGGCCGCCTATGTATCATGAATTAAAATTATATATCGAAATTTTTTAAATTGCATATTTCATTTTGGAAAAGAATAAATATGGACGTGAGTATATTTGAATGGTGGTTGTTTGATTTTCGTGGTCTTTGCAGAGAGGATTTCTACAAGGAAGTGAAGATAATGTCTCGACTCAAGGATCCAAACATCGTGAGTCTGTTGGGGGTGTGCACCCAGGAGGAACCGTTCTGCGTTGTCGTCGAGTACATGAAATACGGCGACCTCAACCAGTTTCTACAGCTGCACGTAGCTTCCGAGAGCTCTCTCGCCAGAAACCTCGAAACGAAGACTCTCAGGTTGGTTCCGTTTCACTGAACATTGGTAAACTCATTTAGCTGCTTTATTTGTAATATAATATAATTATAATTACGGGTACTGCGGTGATTTTGGGAGGTACTTAGAGGTTCTATATAAAGTGTCGTATCATATCTAAACAGTTATAGAGTGCCTCTTGCAGTATAGACTATTCAGAGGAACTTTCAGCGCAGTAGGCCTGGGTCAAAGAAACGTCTGTAGAGAGCGAGAGCGTGCGAGGAAGAGACCAGACATGAGCTTAGCCTGCAAAAGAGAGGGTGGTTTAAGGACAAATTTCTTAAAATATGTCACATGATGTTTTTGATGCTGACTTGTTCCTTGTGTATTACACACTTGTAGCTACGGCTGTCTGATATACATGGCGACACAGATTGCATCAGGGATGAAGTTTGTAGCTAAAACTACATGTTAACATACATCTAATAACGCACCAAGGCTCAAACACAGTTTAGACATTAACGCAGACTTCGGCTTCGTAGGATATGCAATATATTATGGCTTTGTGTGTTTAGCTACGGCTGTCTGATATACATGGCGACACAGATTGCATCAGGGATGAAGTTTCTCGAGAAGCTGAACGTGATCCATCGAGATCTGGCGACTAGAAACTGTCTCGTCGGTCACCAGTACACCATCAAGATATCGGACTTTGGCATGAGCCGCAGTCTGTACAGTGCCGACTACTACCGCATCGAAGGAAAAGCGGTTCTACCAATCAGATGGATGGCATGGGAATCAGTTCTACTGGTTAGTCCTCCTCATGTTCTTAGAAGTCAGTCCTCATGTTCTTAGAAGTCAGTCCTCATGTTCTTAGAAACTAGTCCTCATGTTCTTAGAAGCCAGTTCTCATGTTCTTAAAAGTCAGTTCTCATGTTCTTAGAAGCCAGTCCTCATGTTCTTGGACTTTGTTCTTTTACATGTCATGATTGGGCAATGTGATTCCACGTGACTTGAAATAGGACTAAATTCTAAGTGACATTCGTAGCATTGATTTAATTAACTTTGTTATTACATGCTGATTCCTCTCTTTTCTATGCTCTACTCTGCAATTATTCTAGCCATGTTCCTATAGGACCACTCTTACCTCCCACAACGAATGTAACCTATACTCATTTCATCCTCGTTCGCACAGCCGTGAGATTCCACACGCTGACACATTAACCCAGTGTAGTTTTATAACATGTATGCTATTCAAGTAACTTTGTTACTGTTTTTCTTTTCTATCTTTGTCCTTTCTCTGTCACACAGCACCGAAGATGTCTATTACGTTTTTAATTACAAATTATCATTATTTTGGATTTGTGCAGGCGTAGTTTGTTTTCATTTGATGCACCCATAGAGCGCTTGCAGGCAGTTCAATAAAGTACACGCTTACTTACTTGCTTGCTTAAGGAGGTGATATAACTAATTGCCCCACACTACTTGCAAGAGCTTTGTTGCTCCACTAGTACCCAAGACCACCGCCCCTCCGTTCTGCACAGAAAAGATTGCTATTGGTCCCTTTTGCACGAACTGCAACGATGCAGCATAGAGCCTTTTCTGTGATCGGCCCAGTTGTCTGGAATGGGCTCCCACAGGAGCTACGTCTACTTGCTGGGGTTATTACTGAAACATTTTTTCTTAAACTCAAAACTGTTCTTTTTTGCCGTGCTAGAGTCGGGAGCGCTTCTGAGTAGTCCCCTTGAAGAAGCGCTATATAAATTCTTCAATGAATGAATGAACTAATTAATATTAACTAATATTAGTTAATTGAGTGGTTAAGAGAAATAAGGATATTTATAGTTCAATGGTTTTTCTGTTGTGAAGGGGAAGTTTTCGACGAAGAGTGACGTGTGGTCGTTTGGAATTGCACTCTGGGAAGTCCTGACGTTTGCTCGCGAGCAGCCGTTCGACGGACTCAGCGACGAGCAGGTGATCGAGAACTGCGGTCACTATTACCACGGCGACCAGCAGCAGATCTGCCTGACGCAACCACCGAACTGCCCGAAGGAAATCTACGACCTCATGGTGGAATGCTGGAACCGCGACCAGACGCAGCGGCCGGAGTTCCGCGAGGTCCACATGTTCCTCGAGCGGAAGAACCGCGGGTACAACCCGCAGGACGAGAGACACGCGCTCCTACAGAACACGGCCCCGTCGTTTGTCTAGCCACCTGCAGACCAATGTTTTGCTATATCTCTATGTTCTGCACCTAGTTATTTATAGAAGGCGGTCGCCACGACGATGTGGTGGTGAGTCGAGAAAGGTTGCACGGTTGCGGCGTGGACGTCATTCATTCCAGTTGGATGGTTTTAAAGCGGTTTGTCGTGTGATACGTTGCTCAGTTGCGATGTTTGAACGGTGGTTGTCTGATTTGAATTGATGCTGGGTGCTGCCTGTAATGTGAATCTCGGCACCCTACTGGAACGTTTTCATGTGGTGCAGGTTCTTAGGAGGGTTTGTCTACATCTGGAGTGTGCCGTTTTGTTCTGTTCGCGGTCGAGTCATGAAATGTCTGACAATGTCGACTCTGCACATCCAAGAGAGATTGAAATTTTTGTTTCTTATTGAGAAAATACCGGTCGTCATAACGCGACAGTTGACAAGCGCCAATAGAGCAGCGGATAAGGGAGCCTAGTAAACGTTTTTGAACAGCATTCGTACTATGAAGTTCTTATTGTTTTCTTACTGGTAAGTTCAAATGGATGAGACCTGTGGGTGCAAAGTTAATGGATGATCATTTACTTTTGCCTGTGCTATTGAGCGCCGCCGAATCGGACTGGTTGATCGAACGCTGTTCTGCGTGAAACAGTGAAACTATGAGATTTTGACATTACGTTAACACTACGTTACGTTGCATCATTCAGTGTTTTGGACAAGACGTCATCTGCTTTGGGCACAACCGTTTCGTTTATGAATTGGAGAATTTGACCAATTAGCAAAACTTTCTGTGTGGCATGTTGATATAAACAATCTTTCAACCTATAATCACTCTGCATTTCTTTGTTTTTTGTACAGTGTTATTTTTGTTGTTGTTTCTGAAACTTGCTGTGAACCCATGGAGGGTTCATTTGGTTCGTTTGAATCTACTTGCGTTGAATTAACTCCTCTGAATCAACAGGTGTTTATATTGAGCCATTTCACCTACAGTAGCCTGTGTTGATTCCATATAGCCCTCGGTTATGGCTGACTCTGTCACTCTAATATCTCTAGGTTATGCTAGGCCATAGCGTATATCAACCCTGAGTTGTGCCAAGCTATTTAACATATGGCATGTTAACTCTAATTAACCCTAGGTTAGGGTATTAACCCTAGGTTATGGTTAACTCTGATTAACTTCTAGGTTATGTTAGATCACTGTGTGTATCAACTCTAATGGACCATATGTTGTGATCCATGAGGTATAAGTTGGTAGGTGTGGTGCCAAGCTGTTTAACTTAGGGTATGTTAAGTCTGGGTAACTCCAGGCTATCAATAGTAGCTCTTACTAATCTTTGGGCCATGCTAGACAATTTATGTTGACTCTAACCCTTTTGCATGTTACCTTTATTTAACCCTGGGTTATACTGGGCTATTTAGCCTAGTCTATGTTAACTGCATTTATCCCTAGGTTATGTTCACACATTACACCTTTGACCATTGTGACCCTATTAATTTTTACTTTGGGTTTTTGTGTATGGCATTTAGCCAAGTATTAAATTTACTCCATTTAGGCCTGGTGCTGTATGTTATAGAACGAATTTGGTGGTGTCACCAGTGAGTAGAGAAATGGGTAAAATACTTGATCAAGTCGTCTATTATCCGGTAGATTGAAATCTATTGTAGAAATATTGTTTTTGTAAACATAAAGCTTGAAAATATTGGTAAAATTGGTCTCTTTGTTGAAAAGGTGCACTAACTCTTCACTACATTTGTACTAGCAGCAACTACTAATGTGGCCAGTGTGCTTAGAAGTGTCTGTAATAACAGAACGCTGGTGTGGATCGCAACTAGACAGTTCGTATACCCTGGATGTTTTGTATACGCCCTTGCTTCTTCTGTTATCAGCCCAGTGATGTGGAATGCTGGAACGGTCTTCCATTGGAGTTCCCTTCCCTTCCTTTGGTCCTTCGCTCACCTTTCTATTGGCTCCGTAAGACTCCTTTTTCCATGTGGCCTGGGTCGGGAGAACCTCTGAGTTGAGACCTTAATTTGTGCTATATGAATTTCAACTGATCGATATATTGATGCTCTCTGATTTACAAGTGCATCATTGATGATTGACTAAGCTGGAAGAACCATGGTTGCTCTGGATATTTCATTATATTTATGGCTACAAGTAACCACTGAACAAGTTGAAAGTGTCCAATTGTCAAACGAGTCAGCTTGTATCTTGCGTTTGCTGCCACTAACTAGAGTACTAAACATTACTTAGCATAACATTACTGGTAACAGAAATTTTGCGCAATTACTACTTCCGTAACACGACCAGGTGTGCAGCACCTTTACTTGGCCCTGCCTAAAGGCTCTATAGGAATGCATGAATTTCATAGCGTATCCATGTTTATGTTTTGCTGCCATGTGATATAACTTGGGAACTGTGGTGCTGAATTTAAAATCAGTTTGAACTCAGAAATATAAGCCACCCACAAGTTTGCTAAATTCAATCTTTTTGTGCTTTATTGTGCTCCTCCAAGTGTTCCCCCCCCTTCTGCAGATTTTTGGCCCGATCAGTCGCAACCTGCTGACCCATAACAGCTGATGTCAAGATGTGGGCTGATGTGAGTTGTGTGTTCTCATATCGTTGCATAGAAATCGTCGCGTTTCTTTGTTACGCTCTACGTGCATTTTCTTTTAATTCGCTCATCTTAATTATGGTCTATTATATATCCATGTAATAATTTGAAGGTTCTAAATCAGGCATAGATCAAATAAATACATATTTACATGTATACAATACATACATGCAATGTGCTCAAACATACATACATGCATGCATACATTCACTAATACATGCATTCATCATTCACATAATAATACAATACATGCATACATACATACATGCATGCATTCACATATACATACATACATGCATGCATACATACATGCAATCACATATACATACATACATGCATACATACATGCAATCACATATACATACATACATAAATACATACATGTTTGTGCATATACATGCATGCATACTTACATGCCTACATGGTGCCTTTGAAAGGTTGTAAAAGGTGCTATAAATATTATAAATTTTCAGATGCACGCATGCAGGACTTTTGCACAGATACGTTGGCTAATTCACTGCATAGAAGCTTTTGTGTATTGAGTCCACTGCACAATAGAAAAAAATCAAGAGTTTTTGTATTCTCTTATGTAAATGAACCATTGTTTCTCTGGTCATTGTCTCTTGGCTGTGAAAAGTCGTTTCATAGGATCGTAGTGGTGGTGCCAGGGTGAGAATTGCCGGGGGGGTTGGGGGGTTTCGACCCCCCAGTCTTTCTTAGAGCCCCATGTTAAAGTATGTTTTTTACACACTGGGTGGTGCTAGATATATTATATTATAGGGCATTTTCAAGGCAGTCATGGAAGTAACCAGTGCTCTGGGTATGATTTATACTGCAAGTAAACAATAGGCAGGGCAAAATTCTGGCAGGGCAACGACCAGGGCAAAGGCTTTGTCACCAAGGCATTTACCCTGGCACGACCCTCTGTAGCGCCATCACTGGGGCTTAGTAGCAACAGCAAGAAAGGGTAATGCATTGTCAATTCACACCCATGATGCTGTAGCATTGTGGTTGAACACCCATATAAAAACCCACCCAAGTGCATGTGTTCTTGTCTGTTGTAAGCAGGGCTTAAAGTGTGGCTGGACGGTCATGGACGGCGTCCATGCACTTATTTTAAAATCTGAACGCCGTCCTGCCACTTATTGGCCAGCACAGCATGGAAAGGTAAGGGGCGTCCTGGCACTTTATTTCGGAAAGAAAAGGGCGTTCAGGCACTTATTTTTCCACACTTCAAGCACTGGTTGTAAGTGGGTCTACATTTGACCTCTGCAAGAAATCTTGCCCCGACTCTCCTGATCCTGCACCTTCCAGAAAGACGTGGCGAAGCACGATCACGCAGGATCTGAAAGACGGCAGAATGACGTGGGAGGATGCTAAGTTGGCTGTGGAGGACAGGATAACGTGGAGATCTCTGTGTCGCCCGATGCACTATACCAGCGTGTGGAAGGACTACGGTCTAAGTATACTATTTTAGCGCATGCTACATCACAAAGAAATGCGAACCTGGTGATAACAATAACTATTTAATCAATTCAGCAATTAAAATAATAATAAGCGGTTTTAACGCACGCATGGTCACACGGAAATACAAATCTTGGGGATGGTTAGGCAGTCGCCAACGGTGTTGAGCTGTTCGTTATCCAACAAGCTGCATTGGCTTACCAGTCACTTTTCTGCACTCTCGTCGCTTATTGTTAAGCCACAATGCTTATCACAAACAGTTCTGGATATGAGGCAGCTTATATATAGGAAACAGGTAACAAAGTCCATTACTCTATTTTATAGGAGTTCAAGCGCAACAGCTGCTGGAATAAAACTCAGTAGTTGCATGAATGTTGGTTCTATGCCACCCGTAAAATACGACAAAAGGCATACAACTAACGCTGCTCGTCGTGCAGGCAAACTTCACATGAGGACTGCTGAAGATGAGACATGACAAAGGGAGAAGATGGAGGGAGTGATGTGTAGGTCTCCGGTAAACCGTTTCCCAGTTACAGAGCATCCCAAGTCCCAAGGGATATGGATATGGGTAGAGCTCTGGATATAGGCACCATATATTATGGTCAATGTAAATGCAGAATATACTTCTGTTGACCGTTTCTAAATATAATTTAAGTTTTTTTAAACATGGACAGTAATTATTTCAATTTAACTAAATATTGCTTAAGATGTGCTCTGATTATTTGAACTGGTCGATACTGAATTAAATAACAGATTACTAAGATTTAATACAGCTTTGTGAGTTTTTCATGCTTCATTGTGGTCGTCATTGTTACCATTTTCAGCTTCATCAGCCTGATAGTGTACAACATTGCATTTCCATTGATCATCTGGTCACCCTTCGACGGGTGCTAGATAAATTGCTGTGTATGCTGAGCATCTGCTTTGCAATGCAATACAACATCACATTTCTTGTGTGCCTCTAACTCTTCAAGTCAGTGGAAGAGCACAGTACAGCTTATTGCATTGCTGTTTTGCACTATATATCTGCAAATTAAATTTCTATGTACATGGAACGTTTTCGACACTTAATTGCTTACCGGTAGGCCTACTAATCTTTTCAAGTTTTATTTATTTTTAGTAGTCTCGTATTTTGTGAACACGGGCTTATTTATAGTAGCGGAGGCTGGTTATAAGCTGTCAAATGCAATCCGGTGACTTTATGTCTGATGTATAAGTATTGCAATAGATTTAATGTATTGTATTGTATTTAAACATTTATAAAGTGCCTCAAGTAGGGTGAACCGTTCAGAACTTCAGAGGAGCTCCCAGTGTGCAAGGCCCCGCGAGAAAAAAAACAGATTTTGAGAAGAGACAAAGCAGATGAGATACTGCCAGACAGAAGTGTAGATCGAGCGAACAGAAAAAAGAGCATTTAAAAGAGAAGGGCCAAAAAAGTGTAGCCTCAGCAAACAGACCACGTGTAATTGTAATCGTATTTGTAATTGTGCTGTAATCGACCATATTTTAGTGCTGTAGAATAGTCTTCAATGGTCCAATTAGTCCATTCAGTTAAGTTTATTAGAATGAGAAAAGTAGCTTAGGAAGCAAAGTTATGAGATTTTCCGAAAAATTACGTGCCTCACCAAACAAGTGTGCAGGTATAATAACAGGATGAGCATCATATCAAGTATATCAGAATAGATTCGAATCGCAGGAGATAGGTTAATAAACAGTAATATATATATATATATATATAACTATTTCAGCCACATGTCAGCATTCATTGTTGCTGTTTAAGGACACTGCCATGATGATCAGTGTCACCCTCGTCCTTTATCCAGGCTTGGGACTGGCACTGTCAGAGTACAAACAGTGGGGGTAGTTAAGGTCAGCATTCCCACATGGAGCACATAATTACACAATCAATTTATTCACGTGAACCAGTAAATACTTCAAGTGGATCCCATAGAAATGTCGGTGTGTGTCACTGTCCCACGTGTTAACGAACATATAATACAGATTGGTGCAAAGCAATAATATTCTTTGACAATCGTTATCCCTATTCCAATTCTGAAACTTTTTTGAGCGCTTTCAAAATGAATTCCCTGAAGAAAAATGTTGTAGTTGCGCCCCTGGGAGGGAGGAAGCCACAGGGCTTCAGCCCCCCCGAACCTGAAATCCTGGCGCCGTCACTGTGGATAACACATTCAGGGTAGGTTTAACTTACATTATGCCTACTTGTATAATTTCTTGTAGGCTATTCTTTGTGTGTGCATGATAACCTGATAGGTAGGGCAAAAGTTCTTATCGTCGTCACCAGTGTAACTTGCTTCAAAGTATGCACAAATAGGACTCTTGAAAATTTGTAATGTGGCTATTCAAGAACTTCTAAACCTAATCAATAAGCCTTTGTAGCCTACCATGGCGCATGCATGGGTTCTTTAGATATCAGCAGACGTGGCCCTATGGGCCTATGGCAGAAGAAGTTATCAGAAAGTCAGAATATCCTAACGTCTTAATTGTTTGTTTCAGGCCTAGGCTAAAGGTGCGCGGAAAAGCAATATACATGACATAGGCCTACTGTCTACATAGTAATTGCCTCAAAAAATTGTAGGCTAACTGTCATCTCCAAACTTTTAGTGCCACTCGAAAGCAAAGTGCAGAACTGCAGGGCATAGACCCATTCACGAGCGCTGAAAAATAAAGTTGTTTTTCGTATGAGGTCTGGTTGAGAATTAACACAATCTGTTGAGGGGCAACCATTTGTAGCAGGTGCATCTTAAAGCGCCTTGTGCATGGTTGCGACTCGCGAGTGTATTAAACACGTAGGCTATAGCCTAGCCTATAGGGGAGTATAGGCCTACGTCTACGACATTATAACGATGTAAAAATTTGTCTCAAGTAACATATCAAGATAATTTAATCAGATAATAAGCAGTTTGCTTGCAGACAACATGTTTTTCGTATCTATAAGTCTATCAGATTTTTCAATTTAAAATGTTCGAACCATACTTATTCCATAGTCCGATATGATATGTGTAAACCGAACAAGCTACTAGAATATGTCCCTGTTGGATTATTAGGTCCTACCAGAATAATTATTAACAATAGGTTATAAATAATTATAGGCCTTCTTACAATGCGAGTAGAGCTCAGCAGTTAAGAATATTTGCGGTCAGATGAGTTGAGCGATTGTCAAAAGCCGAATGTTATTCCATTGGAATCCAGTTTTCTGGAAAGTGGTCTTCACGTTTCATATTCTTATTCTTCGACGCTGGGGAATTTCGTCCAGGGGAGTTGCCATAGTAGATGGTTGTACCTCCTGCAAGCCATGCCGACCACCATCCGTAACTTCCTGTCGACATGATGACATGATCACACATTGACAACATCGCCATATCTTGAACATTCGTATGACCGAAAGAGAATGTCACATTCGCCAACGCACTGTCATTAAAATAAATAAACTTTGTCGTCCATTCTTCATCCAACGAGGCCACTATGAACTGTGTACGGCCATATTTCTCGACGAAATACTTCATAGCCTTCTGGAAATAAACTTCAGTCCCAACAGTGAAACCAAATTTTATATTATGGTCTGCGAGAAAATCTCCGCGTCTGACGTGTATGCCAACTCGCAAAAAATCTTTTGTCCATCCTGGTGGAATGTTTGCCTCAATGAACTTTGATGCGATCTGTCTAGTATCAGGTCTAAAATTAAAGTGATGCCGGAGGCGATATTTAATGAATCGTAAATATCTCCAGCTCTGAAAATATCCCTTTAAAATTATTGACTTGTTCGAAGTTTTCGAATCATTTACTACGGACTTCTCCAGGTTCGCATCAAATGCCGAATTTGACTCCTTGAACTCGTATTTTGGACAATCATCTTTTAATATTCTAACGTTTAGGTCAAAGGCAGCTTTAAAAGTATCAGCGCCACGGCTATGAAGCAGAACAACTTCTCTCCCAGTAAGATCTGCTACGTGAAGAGCTGCAGCAAAGCACCACATTTGATTTCCAAGTCCGAAATTCCGCATGAGCTCCGTCGCACTGACGTAATGAGAACAATTGGGGTCAATCCAAGAGGTCGCGTCTCTTATTGACTCACTATTGTTTATAATATGGCCTTTGTTCAACTGAGCATTGTCTATCTGACTATTGTTGACTTCACCATTGGCGCTGAATCGTCGTCCAAATGCAAAACTGACCGGGTGTGCTGAGGTATAATACGTGTAGAAAACGACCAACGCAGCGCAGCAACCAGTTATTATAACAAGAGCGAGCAACAATTTATTTCTGCAGTATCCAGCAGTTGCTGGTATCTGTTGAGATATCTTCATCTCAGCCAAGTAAGTATATATATATATATATAGAACGTCTGATGGTGGATCACTACAAGAAATAATTGGAGACAAAGGTTTAACAGCTGTTTCTTATATATATATATATATATATATATATATATATATATATATATATATATGTGCAACATTTTCTGAGAAGGACACTCAATGACGCCTCAAAGTCAAATTTTATGCTGTCACAAAAAACTATGTTGGGTCATTTTAGGTTAAATCAATACATTGATCCAGCATGACCATTTCCGATTTTGATGAAAGCTTGGCAAGGTGGTAGAACCCAATGGTGGGTACAATTAAGGCTCAAACCGCTGTATCTCGGCTCAAAATACAATTCTTAGACTTTTGGGTCAACCGGTTTCCGAGATATGGGTCATAAGTTCGAGCCAAATGGCCCGATATGCATGGGCGGAGTTTATCAGGGGCTAGGAGGGGGGCTAAGACCCCAAGAATACCCTAATTCGTTTTTTTACCGTGTAAACGGTATCTTTTTCCTGGCTTAGCTCTCCCCAGAGGGCGCAGACACATAAGTTAGCTCCTTCAAGAGCGGAAACTAAACTCCGCCCATGCCGATATGCACCCACGGGACAAGGCTCAAACCACGTACTGTATCTCAGCTCCTATTGCATCTAGAAACAAAGGTGAAATACCAAAATAAAGCATACATAAGCATTAAGCAGCTCTCTTGAAGATCTAGCTGGGCAGAATAACGAAATCAAATACACATGTAGGCTAATTAACTTCGCTCGCCCTGTGCCCAGCGGTGCCCAGCGGCCCCCAGCCATCCGTCACACCAGGGCTGTTTTTAAGGAGTTTTTAGAAAGAACTGTACAACCCCTTCTTTCCTTTCCCATCTTCCATGGTAAATTACTTCCAAAGTGTGGGTAGTCATCTTGCTTTTGTAACCTGCCACTCAATTTTCAGGATCAGTAATATAAATTATGGGTAGGCCTATCATTGCATTTGATAATGTAGGCCTAAACCAAAAGGCCGGTGTAGTAGAAGCTGAGATATAGGCTAATAGCAGTTTGAACATCGACCGGTCAGCGGAAATCAACACGTTTTTGTCAATTTCGTTGACCCAAATTTCGGACACCAGTCGACCCAAAAATCGAAAATTCTGGGTTTCAACATTTTTCATTGTGATCATACGAAATTTTAACCAAATCTAAGATGGTGATGCCAAGCATGAGTGTGTTGATTTGACATCGAATGCCCATGATTGTCAAAACGCAATACATTAATCCCAAACAACTTGTTTAGAAGTGTTTAATCTAGCCTAATTTCAACCAATACAACACCCGAAGGCTACGTCTACATAGTTTCCATCGAAACCAAAGCTGTTAAATCCAGACCGGTAGCTATATAACGCAGCTCAATCACTACATTGCCCAAAACACGGTAAACGGTAGAAAATGCGTCTATCCTTCACTTTCTTGTAAATTTCTTATACCTTTACTAGCTGTACCCGGCCACGCGTTGCTATGGCTGAAAAGACTGTCCAACCCACCCTTCCAAGGTCCCCTCCCTTCCCCCTTCCACTCCCGTTCCCCTTCTCCTTCCTTGCCTCCCCTCCCCTCCCCTCCCCTCCCCTCCCCCCTGCCCTCCCTCCGTCTCTCCCGCCCTCCGTCTCTCCCTCCCTCTCTCCCTCCCTGCATCCCTCTCTCCCGTTTCATCCCCTCCCTCCCCTCCGTCCCTCCCCTTCCTCCATCCCTAGAAATATGCGCTTTAGAAAGACGCGCGGAAAACAGACGCAAATGGACGATTTTGTAAAAACCGACAGTTACATATTGCGCTAGAGAAAGACACACCTTTTAAAAACGCGCCCGAAAATGGGCGGACGCCGCCGGACAAATGCGTCAAAGTTCAAATGGATATAGCTGGACTCCATCGACGTATATCGAATGGAAATAAAAGTTGTGTTTTTGGGTCGTAAAGATTGCGCTTTTTCCCCAAAAGGCATTACACAAACCCGCTTGTGTTCGAATGGAACGTTTTGGTAAAATTTTGAAAACAATCGGTGAAGAACTTTCCGAGATCCTTCATGTCGAACGGTAGCGTTTTACATTTTTATTTATATAGATAGCAAAATTCTGACACCTATACTTTGTTTGTATGCGCACTTCTTATACGCTTGTCATAATTTTTCGCTTAGCTTACCAACCTCTATTATCGCTCACTTTGCTATCGTTCGACAAAAACTTTTAATTGAACATATTACTATTTAAACCAAGGCGTCATACCAAAGTGAGAATCAATTGGTTCTCTATTGCTAGGGCGCTATATTATTATAAATTCTGTCGAACTGTGTGTATTAATGTGTGTGTATATATGGCGTGGGTGAAAGGAATGCTTGTCTGGAAAAGTAGACCACGCTGATGCAGCAGATCTTCGACCTGCTGACGAGAGCGTCTGTGCAGAGTGTTTGGAGAGACACACGCAGCAGTACGAAGACAGAGGAATAGCCGGAGGAAACAGACACGGAGAGAGAACGGGCAACTGAAGCCGTTTTATGCTGATGCCAGCGTCCGTGTTGTATAAAAAAAACCCGACGCTGAAGACAGGGCGCGTTTCCATGGAGAGAAGAAGTCTGAAAGGTCGGCCCGTATCCTTGGAGCAAAGAATAAGGATTTGTGAACGTTATTATTGAGGAATCGACAGCGCCGCGAGAAGCAATCGAAGAGTCAAGAAACGTGACTGCTGTGAGAATAAGTCGAGTGAGATACGTAATTGCGAAGTTAGGCCGTGTAGGAGCCGTAAGAGTCGTTTCGAACTGGGATCTGGACGGAAAAGAAAAGGAATCTGCGATCAATCGAAGGAAGAAGAAACTCTGCGACGGAATTCTATGGGACACGTGAATTGAACTGAGAAACTGGTATGTTCTGCGATACGTCAGCGGAGACAGCTGACGGTCAATATTATTGTACGAGCAAGGGGAAAACCCCGCACGATAAATTGCCCATTTCAGCGAACCGCTCTAGCTTAAATTAGACGTATAAATGTGAGTGGAAGCGAAAGAGAGCTGTCTTTAATTGACTGGACTTTAACGTGCGCTATTAATTGTTGCTTGTGTTTATTATTGTCTGTTTAATTTGTCGTGTGTAAGAAACATAGCGAGAGCTATTGAAAACTATGTCTGTGCGGCACTAGGAGTTTGCACTTTATGTAGCGCCTTTTAATAGTAATTGTAGTTAACTATGTGTGTGTAATGGTGGGATGAGTGTGTGTGCGTATGATGATATGTGGGAGAATGTAGACCTGATTATCTAGACCACGCTGACAGTTGCAGAATTCAGGCCTGATAATGTAGCCCACGCTGACGGAGGGAAAACTTTGACCTACTTCTTTCCGTGTCTTTGCCGTGGATGGCGTGGCATACAGACAGGGACTGCGGCACTCATTTTGGACGGAGGCAGACGGACAAAGGGAGGAAGCAGGCAGAAATAGCCGTTTCTGCTGATGCGAATCTGAAAGTGTATAAAAGGGAGTGACGACGAACAAACGAGGCCTTTTACGTTGAGCTCGGTGGCAGAGATGATGTGACTTACGGCCCGCCGCGCCCTGGCGATCGATGGACCAGGACGGCGTTAAAGACTGTTGGGATTGGAGATTCGACGGAGGCCTTTCACGCCTTTCACGTTGTGTTCGATCAGGAGAGTCGACGGAGCCTTTTACGTTGTGCTCGTTTGAAGAGATGGTGTGAATTGCGGCCCGCCGTGCTCTGGCGATAAAGGACCAGGGAGGCGTTAAAAGAATTGCTGAGGAGCTAAAGATTTCGTGAGAGGAATATTCCGAGAAGTTAAAGAGGCCTTTTACGTTGCGCTCGGTGGCAGAGACGACGTAAAGATTCTAGGAGGAGCAGAGGATTTCGTGGATGAACGTTCCACGACGATGAGGACTTCGGGATTTCGTGAGAGGAAGTTGCCGCGAAGTTAAAGAAGCAGTGACGACGTCGACCTTGGATCAAACGGATCAGGATCGGAAGCGTTACTGGAAACAGAGGATTTTGAGGATACCGTGAGGTGATATTCCACGAGGATTTAGAGGTCCAGTGGGGACGAGAATTTAGAGGATTGCCGTGAGGAGACATGCCACGAGGATTGGGATTTGTGTATTTGAGGATTTCGTGGAAAGACGGTCCACGAGTGAAGTGAAGCAGATTATTCTGGGATCAAACGGATCGGGATCGAGCTGCGATGGTTATGGAGCGAGTTACGTAAGACTGTGTTCTTCTTTACGACGGAGGCATTGCTGAGCTGTGAGGATGAGGATTGCTCAGGCCTAACTGGAACTGTTGGAGGATCGAGTAACTGGATTGCGAAGGAATTGAAACCGAACGATGCGAGGGTATGTTACGTGGGCTATAGCAAGTCAATGTTTATATATTGGGGAAAACCCGTACATGAAATTCTCCCCTTTATCAGCTGTTGCCTTAGTTGAGCTGTATGAATGAATGAGCGAGTGTGTGTTTTAGTCTTTGCTATTGTTCTAGCGCTGTATTATGATTCGTGTTATTATTGTGTAATTGTGTTTAAAGATACATAGCGAAAGCTATTCAAATACTGTGTCTGGATAATTCTGTATTTAGTGACTGAGTTAGTTAACGACGGAAATGACTGTAGAACGACTGGAGAGACGGAAGAGACCAGTGTGTGACTGTACTAAACTAGGCGACTATATACACATATCTATATCAATACTATATATAGACTATATACGGGCTGAGATGTGAGTGACGGTAGAGGAAGTTAGGAGAAGCCGGCAGGAATGAGATAGAGGTAGAAACGGACCCAAGCTGTGAAAGAAAACAGTCGTAGGGCAATGCTCTTCCGCGCCATACTCGGCTGGACCTTGTCAAGATGAACGGAGTAGGGCCCTGACCGTAGGAGCAGGGGTGGTACACCAAACAGCAGGACTTAGCACCCCCGCTGACCATCTCTGACACTACAACGAAGTTCAACTGGGGGCCAACCCCTTCCTGGGTCGGGCGGTGGAATGGCAGACTGGGGAGAGACGGGCGACGGACGCATGGGGATATCTCCCGGTGGTGCCAGACCAGGCGCACGATCGCGAGGGGGCGAACTTCACAATGGCGACGAGGATGGGATAATCATGATTAAGGAAGATTAGTGATGATTAAAGAGGATTAAGGAAGATTAAGGATTGATGTAAATTAAGGGTGAGATGATCTGTGGAGATTTGAATAGTTAAGAGTTGAGTAGTTTAAGATTGGATGATTAAGGAAGATTAGAGATGACCAGGGATGATTAACGATGATTAACGATGATTAAGAATGATTAAGAACCGATAGATGATTTTGACGAAGGGACAGAACGAATGAGGAAGGATATTCGACTGTAATGGAAACAGACGAGAAGACAAGAGACTATTAAGATTTGATTAACGTATGTGTTATGATTATGATGATGATGTTGTCTTTGATGATGTTGGGCAAAACATTAACTACGGCAGCTAAATCAAAATTTTGGGAATATTATGGGTTTCCATTGAGCGATGATGCGAATGTTTCCAATGCATTCACAAGAGGGCGTAAGGAGTACAGGCTACCGACACAAACCACGTTACTATTATTATGCGACGAGTAATGTAGCGATGACATCTGGGGCTTACTTTCCAACTGGAACGAGGACAATGGATTCAATGCTCCATGGCAACGCAAACTACTGCAAGCGAAACCAATCATAAGACTACTTCAGAAACTGTTCAGAAACTGTCGTCGAAAATACAAACGCCTGCACACGAGTAAAAACAGTCAGATAAAACGGGCGTATATTATAATGGGAAAAACGGACTTAGCCATTCTCTGCGACGCTTCAACGGGCGTCAACGACAACACGAGTGCGACGGATGAAGGAGAAGCAGCCACGTGCTTCCCTGTTCGATGGAGAAATGTGGACGACGACGCGGAGGAGAAGGAGAGATGGCGTCAACCGGAAGCCTGACGAACAGACGACGCTGCGAGGAAACGAGATCCTCGACAGCCATGGATTTCTAGGGAGACTGCGCGGATGAACGGATGGAGAAACGAGGATGCACGTGGACGACGACGCGGAGGAGAAGGAGAGACGTCGTCAACCGGAAGTCTGACGCCGGACGAGCTGCGAGGAACGAGGTCCTCAGCAGCCAGGGACTTCTATGGATGGACGGATGGAGAAACGTGGACGACGATGCGGAGGAGAAGGAGGAAAACGTTCTGCAGAAAGAGAGACGACAGAAGAGAGCTATGGAAGCGCTCAAACGTTGTCTGTTCTTGTTAAATGCTTTATGAATTGTATCTGATTTATTTTTGTGCGTGATTAGTATGTATAACGTGGTGAAGGACATTGATTAGTCATGAAGAGGATTAATGCATTGATTATTGTCGATTTGATTGATGTCGTTTGAACTGTGAGAACATTGAAGTGCTATTTACGATCATGTAACTGTTGAAGACATTGCTATATAGTGTTTAGATTATAATAGGGATGGTGATTGAATGTAGCTATATATAGGGATGACTGCATTGATTAATGTTAGAATAGGACACATTGTTAACTAAAATTAGACCTCGTGGTCTCGGTCTTTGTGTGTCGGGGAGAGTGTGCGGCACTAGGAGTTTGCACTTTATGTAGCGCCTTTTAATAGTAATTGTAGTTAACTATGTGTGTGTGTAATGGTGGATGAGTGTGTGTGCTTATGATGATATGTGGGAGAATGTAGACCTGATTATCTAGACCACGCTGACAGTTGCAGAATTCAGGCCTGATAATGTAGCCCACGCTGACGGAGGGAAAACTTTGACCTACTTCTTTCCGTGTCTTTGCCGTGGATGGCGTGGCATACAGACAGGGACTGCGGCACTCATTTTGGACGGAGGCAGACGGACAAAGGGAGGAAGCAGGCAGAAATAGCCGTTTCTGCTGATGCGAATCTGAAAGTGTATAAAAGGGAGTGACGACGAACAAACGAGGCCTTTTACGTTGAGCTCGGTGGCAGAGATGATGTGACTTACGGCCCGCCGCGCCCTGGCGATCGATGGACCAGGACGGCGTTAAAGACTGTTGGGATTGGAGATTCGACGGAGGCCTTTCACGCCTTTAACGTTGTGTTCGATCAGGAGAGTCGACGGAGCCTTTTACGTTGTGCTCGTTTGAAGAGATGGTGTGAATTGCGGCCCGCCGTGCTCTGGCGATAAAGGACCAGGGAGGCGTTAAAAGAATTGCTGAGGAGCTAAAGATTTCGTGAGAGGAATATTCCGAGAAGTTAAAGAGGCCTTTTACGTTGCGCTCGGTGGCAGAGACGACGTAAAGATTCTAGGAGGAGCAGAGGATTTCGTGGATGAACGTTCCACGACGATGAGGACTTCGGGATTTCGTGAGAGGAAGTTGCCGCGAAGTTAAAGAAGCAGTGACGACGTCGACCTTGGATCAAACGGATCAGGATCGGAAGCGTTACTGGAAACAGAGGATTTTGAGGATACCGTGAGGTGATATTCCACGAGGATTTAGAGGTCCAGTGAGGACGAGAATTTAGAGGATTGCCGTGAGGAGACATACCACGAGGATTGGGATTTGTGTATTTGAGGATTTAGAGGATTTCGTGGAAAGACAGTCCGCGAGTGAAGTGAAGCAGATTATTCTGGGATCAAACGGATCGGGATCGAGCTGCGATGGTTATGGAGCGAGTTACGTAAGACTGTGTTCTTCTTTACGACGGAGGCATTGCTGAGCTGTGAGGATGAGGATTGCTCAGGCCTAACTGGAACTGTTGGAGGATCGAGTAAGCACGCGTCTATTCGGAGGATAGGACGAATGGCTGGACTCGACAAAGAGGACGAAAGGAACTGGATTGCGAAGGAATTGAAACCGAACGATGCGAGGGTATGTTACGTGGGCTATAGCAAGTCAATGTTTATATATTGGGGAAAACCCGTACATGAAATTCTCCCCTTTATCAGCTGTTGCCTTAGTTGAGCTGTATGAATGAATGAGCGAGTGTGTGTTTTAGTCTTTGCTATTGTTCTAGCGCTGTATTATGATTCGTGTTATTATTGTGTAATTGTGTTTAAAGATACATAGCGAAAGCTATTCAAATACTGTGTCTGGATAATTCTGTATTTAGTGACTGAGTTAGTTAACGACGGAAATGACTGTAGAACGACTGGAGAGACGGAAGAGACCAGTGTGTGACTGTACTAAACTAGGCGACTATATACACATATCTATATCAATACTATATATAGACTATATACGGGCTGAGATGTGAGTGACGGTAGAGGAAGTTAGGAGAAGCCGGCAGGAATGAGATAGAGGTAGAAACGGACCCAAGCTGTGAAAGAAAACAGTCGTAGGGCAATGCTCTTCCGCGCCATACTCGGCTGGACCTTGTCAAGATGAACGGAGTAGGGCCCTGACCGTAGGAGCAGGGGTGGTACACCAAACAGCAGGACTTAGCACCCCCGCTGGCCATCTCTGACACTACAACGAAGTTCAACTGGGGGCCAACCCCTTCCTGGGTCGGGCGGTGGAATGGCAGACTGGGGAGAGACGGGCGACGGACGCATGGGGATATCTCCCGGTGGTGCCAGACCAGGCGCACGATCGCGAGGGGGGGCGAACTTCACATGTCTAGACTATCTTTATTTAACGTTGGACGAGATGGAGAAGCAGAGGGGGATGAATTAGGACTGGCGGGTGACGACGGACCGCGATCGCCAGTATTAGACCCGACGTTAGCTTCTATGCTGGGGCAGATTAGGAAGACCTTGTCTGACATGGACGGACGGCAAAGAGAGATGGACGGACGACAAAGAGAGTTGATAGCCCGAGTGAATGACGTTTCGGAACAGATGGAGATTGCCGCAGTAGAACAGGACGAAATGCGGGGATAGCTGATGACCTTGACGGGGGAACTAGAAGGGAGACTGACTGACTCCAGATCGTCCCACCCTGTAGTGTCCTTTGCCGACGATAGACTGTTCTTACGAGAACAGATGGAAAGCCGGTTGAATCAGGGGTGGCAGGCTCAGGATATGAGGCACCCAGAGATGAGTAGTGTGGTGGTATAGACGGACCCAAGTCGTTAATCAGATACGATTGTAGAACACTGTTCTTCCGCGCCCACCACTCGAGCACCTCGGAGTATGGAAGAAGATGAAGAGGGAATCAGGGCAAGTACGATCCAAGGTAGCCGACGGAGTGCCAGGATTAAGGATAAGCCTAGGCCGGACTATCTACAAATGGACAGACTCGGGTTCCCCTCCCAGGCCGGTTACTCCCTGACGGACAGAGACAAGTCTAGGGAAGGGAGTAGGGAGAGAAATAGAGAAGGGGCCCCGACTGCTGGACCGGGGGTGGTATCCAAACAGAGGGACTTAGCACCCCCTCTGGCCATCTCCGGGACTGCAACCACGTTCGACGGGGGCTAACCCCTCTTAAGTGTGTGTGAACGGTCGGGAGACTGGACTATGACTGAGGGGGGAAGACGAGGGTTCCCTGTCAGTAGTGCCAGACCCGACGAACATACACACGGGGGGAGAACGTCACACTAAAACATAACTTAGTCGATTTAATAAATTTTACGTGATCGTCAAAGCCGCTTGCCGCGGATCAATTCTATAATTTCTATGGCTTCAATGCTTAACACTGCTCAATATTCTCTTCGCTTAGCATATAACATTGTTAATTTTGAACGTACACAAGCATGAAATTCTTTAAAATATTTCATTTTATGCTAAAACCATAGGCGTAGGAGGCGAAGGTCAAGATGGGCAAATGCCCCCTCCCCAATTTCGGGCAAGAAGGCCCGAAAAAATATTGAACAAACTATTATGCTTGAAGTTCAGCACTCATTGCCACATCACATTATTCCCCAGTTACAATTACCCCGAATCGAGTTAGGCTCGCAACCACCATGGATAGGCTACAAGTTATGCAGTAATCTTAATCAACATCAAATAAACTTAACTACTAACAGAACATACAGCCTGCAATATAATGTACGTACGGTCATAATAGCAGACTACAAAGCACATCTGCAGAAATTCAGAACTTGATTTCATAATCTCAAACCTCAAGCGGTTATAGCATCATGCAACTTCACAATGAGCGTTGCCTATAGCAACAAAGTAAAGGCGCTCGTTTGTTTACTTCTCAAACACTCCTGGGCATGACTTTAAACTGCAACCGGTTATGGGTTAACCTGAAAATTGTAAATCTAGGACCGCGGGCAGCAGCGTTTCTTTGCTATCGTTCGACAGAAACTATTTTAATTGAACATATAACTATTTAAACCAGGGTGTCATACTAAAACATAACTTAGTCGATTTAATCAACAAAATCCCCACGGAATACAAAAAACTAAGAAGTGAGGTACAGAAAAGACTGCGGTGGGATAAACAGGAAGAGCTTGAGACATTGTGTACGAGTCAGAGGAAAACGCGAAAAAGGGTAATAGTAGACCAGTCTTTCAAACAGTGCACGAAACAGCTTAATTACGGGATCGTTCGTCCCTCGTACCACGTGGCCATCAGGGATGCCTTCGGCAAGAATTAAAATTGTCGAACCAGAGAGAGTGAATCAGAGATGGAAAGAATACTGCGAGGAACTATACATCGAAGTAGACAAGCACGTAGAGATTGACATCCAAGAAAGGGAGCCACCACCGCTGAAGGAAGAGCTAGATCAGTCGTGCAGTAGCCTATACTAATGAAGTCGGCGTCACGAAAGGCACCATGCAGGTCCGGATGACGTGGCAGCTGAATTACTGAGGTATGGAGGAGAGATGACAGTGACCAAACTGCATGAAATATGTACGGAGGTGTGGAAGACCGGAGTATGGCCGGAAGAATGGACTCAATCAACATTCATCCCACTTCCCAAGAAGGGTGACCCGCTCCAGTGTGACAATTACTGATCTCGCACGCAAGCAAAATTTTGCTGCGCGTTATGCTAGACCGCATGCAAAACAAGCTCGAAATGGAGATTGCCCAGGAACAAGCGGGCTTTAGACCAAGAGGAGGTACAAGAGACCAGATTGTGAAACTCAGGATCATATTAGAGAAAGCAAGAGAAAGAAATCAACCACTCTACCTTTGTTTCATTGACTTTACTAAGGCCTTTGATAGGGTCCGACACGATCAGCTATGGCTGACCATGCTCGAAATGGGCTTTCCACCTCTTCTAGTCCAGCTGCTAAGAAATGTGTAGTTTTGTTAGTTTTGAACCATTCACCTATTAAATTAAGTTCATTATTTGCAATATTAAATAGGCAGTCAAGGGAGTGGTGTGAAAGGAAAACATTAGTATCATCAGCAAATAAAATAAATTTGAATATAGTAGAGGACATAGATAAATCATTAATGTAGCCTATAATAGAAAAAGAAGCGGTCCCAGAATCGACCCCTGGGGAACTCCACATAAAACATTCAAAGCCATTGATTTATGTCCATCAAATAATCCAAGAACCAATCATTACTAATCCCACGAAAACCGGGCCAATCCCACTCCCATAATAATTATAGATTCCTCTAACAGCGGAAGACGTGATTTAAAAAATATATAAATATTTATTCATCAAGCTAAGTTTAATACCAAATTTGAGTATTAGAAGTGGAAGCAAGCTGTAAGGCTGTAGTAGTTTATTGTTTGGCGCGATCGTACGTGCTCGAAAGCATTTTTGATTGAATGTTTGACAGAACCAATTGCTAGATGGCGCTGATTGGCTATAATAATTATTTGACTCAATCTACAATTTTGCTAAGCCTATCGGTTTAAATGGCGGTCGCCATGGCTCAAGATGAGATGGAAAAGTTGTCGGCTTCTGTAGAACCGTTTAATGAATCGAAAGCAAAGCCTGACAACCATCTTCAAGGTGCCTGCAGCAACACTTGTTGCGATGACAAAAAGACTGCGAAAGCGTTGTCAGCGTTTGATGTTGTCAAAGCAGGGTTGGTGACCCACTTTATTACTACTGTTAATTAAGTTACCGAACCCACTACTGTAAAGCCGACCTGCGTGTCGTGCTATAGTGGGCCGTATTTCGTATAACCTGTACATGTAACCGTTCTGCGGTGTGTCAGATGGAAGCATTAAATGAAGATATTATACTGTAATCGTAATCGTAATAGTAAAAAACTACAACGCTGGCGCTAATGTGATCAAGGATTCGCACTACCAAGAGTCTCGACCAATTTAAACTTCAACTCCGCGCACGCAACAAAAAATGTTTTATAATATTGAAATAGTTGGTATTTTATTTGTTCTCTCATTTCCTGTTTTCAGGCGGATGGAAGGTATCCCATCGCAGTTATTTGGTATTTGTAGGATTCCCAAGCCATCACCCTATAGTTAGTTTATCACTTACTGCTTAACAGTACTGTTGTCAAGTTAATCTGTGTAATTAGGCCCTATTTGGCGGGAAGTACTTCATTTGATTGAGCCCTTTGCTCCCGTATATGTATAACAACAGCAGCAACAGCAGCAGATTACTACAAGGATTACATAATTTGTGCATTGTGATTTAGTATTGTGAATTTAAGTTGCTTTGTTTCTTGAGACCAATAAACTAATCGGATTGAATTGAAAAGTGTTTTTAGTCGCACCTTCGATGGTTGTTTGCGACGTACTGCGAAATAGCTCTAGTTTCACCTTGCCTCATCTATAAACCATGCCCCCATTCATGTCATATCAAGTGCATGGCGTCTGGACATTTCCAATTTAGTCTGATTAATGTGACAGACGGAATATTATATATTTGTCCGATGTATGTGCATCGAAGTGCGGATATGTAGTGGGTTTGATAACTTTAGAATAATTGCAGAATTGAATTGAATTAGATAGATTTATCTATTTAGCATATTGGGCTTTCAACTGGACTTTTCAAACTAATTTGCGATATTTGACTGCATACGGTTTCATGTGAAGCAACCATCTATTTATGTTTGTTTTCATTAAATGAGGATTTTGCTGTAGATTTTATTATATTTTGTTTTATCACTTTTATTGTCATTAATGTGTATGATTTTGTGGTATGATAGTTTTGCTTGGAATAATGATCAAATTTAGTTTGAGTGTACGCTTAATCTTAGGTGTGAATTTGTTATAGGCTACTGGTACCACTGCAGACGTTGGTCGAAGTTCACGGTGTTGACATACTGAACCGGGTCAACGAAGACGGAGAGACCTTGATCCACTGGGCGTGCCTGCGAGGCAACAAAGTGATCGTCAAATACATCATGGACGTGAAAGGTTCACTAATAAACGAACC
Source organism: Lumbricus terrestris (assembly GCA_949752735.1). NCBI lineage: Eukaryota > Metazoa > Annelida > Clitellata > Crassiclitellata > Lumbricidae > Lumbricus > Lumbricus terrestris. The sequence goes on along the minus strand of OX457038.1, from coordinate 12,383,103 downwards.
TACGAAAAACGAGGCCGCACAGAGGCCAATCCACTGGGCTTGTGTCAACGGCCATGTTGCCATCGTAGATCTCCTTCTACAGGTAAATTGTTGAGGCCTTGTATCAATGTTGCACTTCATACAGGGCCGGATTAAGAAATGTGGGGGGCCCTGTTAAAATTTTTTTTTCAATCTTAGGCCGAAAAATCTGATGACCTTTTTTAGTTGTTTGATAAAATTTCTTTTCAAAATACGTATTTCCCGCCAAAAAAGTTGACGACCTTTTTTAGTCGTCGTTTGGTCAAAATTGTCTCACAATATACCAATTTTTCTTTAAATTTTTTCCCCGCATGTGTGGGGCCCTTAAAGTGTGGGGACCCTGTTCGGCCAGACATGTTGAACATGCCTTAATCCGGCCATGACTTCATATCTAGTGATTATGTTGTACCATGCAAGAAAGTGTTGTATTTTTTATTTAATTTTTAAATGCTTATTGCTCCCAATTCAATCGTACATAGTTCTATTTTTTAAGCAGTTCAGTATACTACAAATGCGATAACAGAACATAATCAAGTCAATGCAACTAACAGTTCATGGAAAACAATCGGAACCCCTGAAGGGAAAATCCTGCAGTGTAGGGGCCCTACTTTCAAGTCTAACCTTGTAAGATGCAGGGAGATCAGCAATTAGTGCTGGAAGATTACATCAAAAATTTATAATGAACAAGTGATACAAAAGAAAAAGAAAAGAGTAAACGACAGTTAACTTCTATATTCCTAGAGACATACTTCATTTTTTGCAATGTGTGCTCTGATTAATTGTTTAAAGTGGGAGTATGTATGTACATGTACTTGTTATAATGCCCCTTCAGGATCTCTACTCAAGGGCACCCCCGACTGCAGCACGGACACTGAATCTGAGTTTCACGCCGAAGTGCTGAGCAATTTGTCTGATCTAAAGCAGTGTGAGGATTATGCAGATTATTAATTTTCCTGCGTAACCTGTTCTAATCGGACTTCCTAAGGCTCGGCTGGACTCCTGACTAGATTGGAAATCTCCATACACCATACACATATTATACGATTTGAATGGGATGTGGTTTATCTCCTAGAATTTTTGTATGGGGTTTGTTGAAACTAGATAGTCATTTCGCAGTACTTAGTCAATAATAAATTGCTCACCTCTCCCAATGCTAACATGTCCCCACTTACATGATTAATGATTTACGCTGGCTCCAAGTTTTGTATCTTGCTCTTGGTTACTAAATTTCAACAAGATTTAGTTCCTAAATATCTGTGTGACTTGATGTGTAAGCCACACTGCTTGTTCTTCTCATCCTCTTCGACCTGCTGACCAGCTTGATCTTGTAGTACCTTTAGTCGCAAACTTCTGTATCCCAGTATCGAGCTGTTGCTTTAGTTTGTCCTTCACTTTGGAATGCCTTCCCCCAACTTGAAATGCAAAGTACATTACCACGAAACTTTAAATGGTAACATTGACTAAATAAAAAATCTGGTCATAATTTCTATTCATTTTATATTGTAGGTTTCTGCAACTAGCTTTGAAAATGTTGCCTTGTTATGTAAAGCAAGGCTTCAATTCCGTAATTGATTCCTGCCGTACAGTGAGCATCCTAAACAAAATTCAGTGCTTCATTTACCTCTAGAGTTAATTAATTACTTTTTAAACTTAATGAGCATTTAAAATTCACGATTACTGTGATTTTCCCCCAGTTGACTAATTAATTTTTAATTAATACATTGAATTAATAAACAGTTGAATAATTCATGCTTGTTATGATTTCTTTTTAGCATGACGTGTCGGTGGATATTAAAGATGGCAAAGGATTTACTCCGCTGATTGTTGCTGCTCAGTATGGACAAACGATGTTGGCAGCCTACCTGATTGGCAGAAAGGCTTCCCTATACCTAACTGACTTAGAAGGGGACACAGCTTTGCATTGGGCAGCCTCAAAGGGTTGGTTATATATTACAGAAAACATTTATCATAGCAGTACCTCTGCTATCTTTATTCTTATCTATTGCCGTTGTTACAACTAGTCTTGAAGTCCTTTTCTTTCTCGTTTACACTGACCTCCATGCTGGTTTACCAATACACCTTGATCAGACCTCCCCGCTTTATTGGTTATAATCCAAATATTTTGATTGATTGATTGATTCCGAAAATTTATATAGCGCTTCTTCAAGAAACCTACTCAGAGGCCCTCTCTGCGATGGCCTACTTGATTTTAAGTGTCATTAAGAAAAAAATATTAGATAAGTTAGCAAACAATGCACAGTTAGCTGGAAGAGTCACCATTGGCAAGCACACACACACATTCACACAGTGGAGCCAACCAGTTTATTTCGTCAACAGCTGATAGATGGCGTGTGCCGTGTATGGATGTTGCCATGTCTCTAGTTATATGTGCGATATTCTACACTTTCTCCCTCTGATCATTTATCATTTTCTGCAGTCATGGAATTCCTGCGATCATTCATAGCCAGCTGATTTCTGCCATAAGAATTCTTTTCTCATCTTGTTTTCGTAGTGTCCAGCATTCCCATCCATACAGGAAAATCGGTTGTATCATTGTCTTGTATATCTTAACTTGCGTTTCTTAAGTTGCCGGTAATTAATACTCTGCTTTTCTGTGTCCTGTTTATTATTCCAAATGTTTGTGGAGTGCGTACAATTCTTCTATGTATTCAGTTAAAACTATTGTCTGTAAAATACAGTTTTTATTTTAGACTGAGTGTTTTGTACCCATGTGACCTTGTCTTGTTCGTCGAATTTGTGTGCTAAAATGCTTTAGCAGTTGCTAATTTACACTTTTATGACCTACTCCATGTTCCATGTTTTGTATATGAGATGTGTTAATTGTTTAATTAATTGGTGTTGTTTGCAGGTTACAGTGAATTGATGAGAATGCTCATCTATCTGGGTTTCAATCCTAACCAGCCGGACAACTGGGGCCAGATGCCTCTCCACTTGGCCTGCATAAATGGTAGCCTCACGGCAGTGCAGGAGCTATGCGAATTGGTAATTAGAATTAGCTTCTACTGTTTAGTGACTTTAAAGCCAAGCTTGCTGGGAAGGAATGACTGTCGGGTGGAAGAGATGTGCATGTCTCTTTGCAGCAAGACATGATGTAATCCAGTGTTGCTAAATTGGTAGTACAGCAATTTGATATAGCGCGCCCATTCAAGGTTGGCTACTCAGAAGCACTCCCAGTCCAACATTGGTCGAATAGGACAGTTTTAAGAACAGTGCAAAAGACGGAAAAAACAGAAAGCACATCCCAGTAATCGCCTATCTGAAGGATAGTTGAGTAGGTGGACCATTCCACTGAAAAGGCATGGCGCTGCCTGATTCAGATTGCAGTCTATGATTGGGGATCAATAAATTCAATACATTAAATACATTGCCCATGTATCTTGTTTGACTTAGGCTTGACCGAAGAGTCACCATCACAAGGTACATGTATACGTTGTAAATAAGCGGCAAGAACTGCCTTTCCTCAGCAGCAAGTTACCAAACTTTCGTATAATAGTTAAATTTGAACAGCTCAGAGTGCTTTGAAGTTTCATACCGCAAACCCAGAGTGTCTCGACCATTGAAATTCTTGTGTTTCTCTGTTTCCTTAGGATCACGTAGACATGAACGTGGCTGACAAGAGAGGCAAAACGCCGCTCATATTGGCGACTGGCAGAAAGCACATCTCAGTAATCGCCTATCTGAGGAAGGAGTCGAGAAAGCGGTCTAGTCTGCTGCCACAATTTGATTTCTGGTCTGTTGTTTTCTCGTTTTAACACAACCGTTTCTTTTAGGGATGTGGGGGGGGGTTGCTCGATGGTGTAGGGGTCAGCGAGCTGGACTGTCAATAGAGAAGTCAGACATTCAAATCCCCAACAGGGCAGACATTTGGTTTTGAACTTTATCATCCGTCTGTATCCTCCGGCCAATTCATCTCTTACGATTTCGCTGCCTGTCTCTGTGCGTCTGATCTCTGCCCTCTCTACTGATGTCCCTGGAACTCCTGTACCAACACTTTGCCGATGATGTCCAAGCTTACGGTCACTACTGTGTGCCAGATGTGCCTGGCAGTTGATGACCTCAAATTGGCTTCTTCTAAATCCTTGCAAGACCCAGTTTATTCGACTGGTTGGCCGTTGGCAAATAGAGATTATTGATATGCTTCACTCAAGTCTTTTCTTTAGCCATTGTTGGGCTGTGAGCACTCCTAAGCAGGTTTCTTGAAGGGGTGCTATATAAGTTCATAGAATGAATGGATGAATGGCTGTACACTGGTTGCCTGTCCTGATACACAAGGGTTTGAAAATGAAGCCGTGAACACTTCATACCATGGTGGATTATGGGACGGCTTTTCTTCTTTTAATAAATGACTGTTGGTCTATGTTAAACGACACTGGACTGAAATTCCTTCTAATGTATATGCGATATATCTGGGCTTCTATAAAGCAGACTTTAGAAACTCCTCAATGTCTATATGAACAGTTTGAACATGGTTGTCAAGGGGATCTGAGCTGTTGCATGTTAATATAGAGCTAGAGAAGTAACTTTCATGTATGCTAAAATGCGATTTACAGTTGTTTGGAGTAAGTATATACTAACTCCCTTACTTGCTTACTGTACTAGGGATGGTAAATGATAGCCAGAAATCTGATTACCAGTGTTGAAAACGAGTATTACCGTATTTGTGGGACACGGTGGTGTAGTGGTAACGTCGGTGCCTTGGAGCCAGAGGGTTCCAGTTCGAATCCACCTCAATCTGCCATGTAGGGTCCTTGAACAAGTGCTTCACTCGCAAATTGCTGTGGCGCTTCAGCATGAAACCCCGATGCAGTGTTTGCACTGTAGACGGGAGTGCCTCTGAGTGGAGAGCTGAAGGGGTGCTATAGTAATGGAGAAATATATAACTAAAAGAAATGATTTTTTACTGCTTACAAAGCAATAGTCGATCTCACCAATTCATCAACCCTGTTACTTGCTTACTTTACTTGCTTTCTTACTAATTTACTTTGCTCGAGGTGGATTTGAAAGGGTAGCACTGTAACGTGAAGTATTTTATTACCTTATTTTTCCTCAATGACTCTCTTTGGAATCAAACTTCGTGTATTATGTTTAATGCGAGATTTATGGTAAAAAAATTTCCTTTGTGTTAACTTTACAGGAGCATTGTCTTTGGACCTCCAGGAAACAGCAAATATGCCATTCTTTTCATCATATGCAACTTACTATTCGTCGCTTATCCTGTGTACATATTTAAGGTAGATACCATTTTTGTGTTTTGTTTACATGTATGACAGATGCATAGATTTATGCAATTCTTAGGTGATCTCCATCTGTAATGATGGATGCATAGCAATTAACTTTCCTTCTACAAGAAATGCTTTTTAATGTAATATAGCATTACCAATTTTTTTAGGAACATTATCATTTGAGTTGTACTAAAGTTTACTAAAAAGCACATGTGAAATGAAAAAAAATGTTATTCAGAGCATTGTTTAGCTGAGCTAAAAGTGATTTAAAGAGTGCATTAAACTGTTAGCATTTAGCTGATCAAGGCCATGTTTTGCACCCACTGCTTCCACCGTTGAGACCACGGCCCTATTCCATGAGGCCAAGACTGCACGATTATTGAATTATCCTAACAAGGAAATATTTAAATGTCATGTACCGTAAATGAAAGAGCAGTAAAAACATATTTATATTAGATTTAGGATTATGTGTGTTTATATTGAAACATTTGATTTTTGATTGGCTCTGTTGATGATGTACGGTACCTTTATTGCCATATCTATACATCAAAATGTGGATAATAATTGGTCAACTAAAGAATATTCTTATCGTATCTTATCTAAATCGTGCATATGAACTGCTAAAAAGTGTATACTGGCTTTTCAAACCGTTGTAAAAGTGTACTAGTAGTGCATTATGAATGCATTTAATCTATGCTTAAAACATGCATTTTAACTATAATATTAAAAATTGCAAAAAGGTAGAATTCAACGTCGTGGAGTCGACACAAAAGAGTATTGATTTTAGATAGTGAGGTAAGGCGCTATATAAATGTGTGGAAATTTAGCTGAACAGTGGTAAGCTGTTCTGTGCTTGCAGTGTATTCCTATGACCTGGTTGGACCTGGAACTGGTTCACATCATCTTCCTCGGAATGAACGTCATCATGTGGATTTCTCTGTACTGGTCGTGCACGACGGATCCAGGATTCCTACCTCAGAACATTCCGGAATACGACGAAACGCTCCAGCAGGTCTCTGGATTGCATTCAATTGATTGATCGAATGATTGATTGAGAGGTTGATTGAGAGATTGAGAGTGGGATGGCAGTTTGATTGATTACCATGCTCCCTTCTGGTGTACTGTTTGATTGATTGATTGATTGAGAGGGATGGCAGTTTGATTGATTACCATGCTCCCTTCTGGTGTACTGTTTGATTGAATGATTGATTGATTGAGAGGGATGGCAGTTTGATTGATTACCATGCTCCCTTCTGGTGTACTGTTTGATTGAATGATTGATTGATTGAGAGGGATGGCAGTTTGATTGATTACCATGCTCCCTTCTGGTGTACTGTTTGATTGATTGATTGATTGATTGATTGAGAGGGATGGCAGTTTGATTGATTACCATGCTCCCTTCTGGTTTACTGTTTGATTGATTGATTGATTGAGAGAGGGAGGAGGGAAGGAATTGTTTTGTTAAGTTGGTTGATTTACTGTCTTTGACTGAATAATGAATATTTTTTGTTTTTGTTTTGGGGGGGGGTGTATTTTGATTGAGAAAACGAGAGAGGAACTATTGCTTTTAAGATGCTTTTACCTAATAGCCGATTAGTTTCCAAATTTATTTTAATTTCGGGTTGTGTATTTTTTTATTCGAACTTCTTTAATGTTGAATGCTGTCCTTTCATTTACTTCTCATTATGCCTACGAAATCAGGTGAAGTTAAACTTATTGATGATCACATTATGAGTCATGTGACAGCATTTAACTGCTGATAACTTAGGTCTGTGAGTTTCAAAGTGTAACGCGTTGTTTTACACAATAGCAGAGTGAATTTACTTTGTAAACATAAAAGTTATGCCTTTCAAACAGTCAATTTTTTAATTCATTTTTGACTGCTGCTAGCGTTCAAACTTAAAATATGAATTTTATCTGAAATTCTGTTCAACACAAAACTCGTTGGTTCACAGTTTTTTACATCAGAAAAAAGTTAATTGAGAGTTGTGTCAGTCAATTTTGACCAGATCATTGTTCTTTTCGTCATTTGTCAATCATAGTTCTGGAAGTTAAGTAGATTTGAACGTTGCTTTGATCATTGCATGTCATAGATTGCCAATTATGAGTCGTGGCAGCAGGGTACGAATCCTCTGAGCAAACTCTGCCACACGTGTCGCACGGTCAAACCGATCCGATCGAAACACTGTCGAACGTGCAATCGTTGTGTGCTCGTCTTCGACCATCACTGTCCATACATCTACAATTGCGTTGGCTTCAACAACAGGTTAGTTGCTTGCCAATTAGCATAGGCAAAACTGTGTATATTGTCTGATTGCAATTCCCACTTCTTTTTGGCTGTGTGCTCAAATATTTTTGGCAGCTTCGTGTTAATGTTGCATAACTGAATTGAAGCATGTACTTTGCGACCTTAAAGTGGCTGACGAAGCATACAAAATTCGCCTGTTTACAGGGAGCGAGAGGGAGGAGAGAAGAGTGGGTGGTGGGTATTAGCAAAGTTATATCTTTGGATATTGGCCTTTCCACATATTGGAAAAGAAAGAGGAGAGCAAGTGGAGGAAAGGGAGGAAGAGCGCAAATGGTGGAAGTGAAAGAGGAGAGCGGACATGGGAAAAGGGAGGGACAGAGTGATTTGTGTGAAGGAGAGACTGAGCTTGTCGGCGGTATTTCCATGTTGAACGTCTGAAGGAAACGAGAAGTGGTTAGACAATAGACAGAGCACAAGAGTGAACATACTACAAGTTTATGCTCAGTCTTCTGATGGCCCGTCCCCCAAAACAAGTCTCTACACTAGCTGTTTCATTTTTTACGTTACGATTTCACTATGGTATATACTTTAACAGATCACTTTTTGCTATATTATATATTCCGGGTATTCCCTATTTTAGTATGTATTTACGAGACCGTTCGTAAATGATGTCACGCACCTGGGGGAGGGGTGACACATTTGTGATGATGTGTGCCAGTCCCTTGCTAGATGTCATATGACTTTTGTGTTGATGCTTGACGAGGGGGTAAAAAAATTGTCCACAATTGTGTGACATCATTTATAGACGGGCCCTAAGTGCTTTATAGCTGCTTCATTTTACCATGTCTGCTTTTAACCCTAAACGTTCGTCACTTTATGTGGTTAACTGTTCCTGTCATATGACTTAGATATGGAACTATTTGTCTTCTGTGTGCAGGGTCTGGTTTCTGACATTTGTCACCGCCGTCGTTGGCATGTCGCTGATGGGCGACTACTTCATCGTGTACATACTGTGGATGGGCGGATGGGACTGGATCATGGGATTCGTTTTTGTCGAAATCGGTCTCTGTACTTTGATCTCCATTCCTGTTCTGACGTTCACTGTGAGTTGTTATTATTATTATCATTATTATTATTATTATTATATTACTATTATTATCAACATTATTATTATTATTATCATAACACTATTATTTTTATTTTTTCTCGTTGTTTGGTTGGAAGTATTATGGAGGAATTTCTTTGTGAAGTTTTTATTATTATTATTAATTATTATTATTATCAATATTATTATTTTTATTATTATTGTTAGTTAATTATTCATCCTGTTAATGAGTAATTAAATGTTGAATCTGGCTAATGCTGCTAGTGTTACACCTCTATTCCCTCTGGTTCATCCAGTCATGGGCACCCACACATAGGTAAAGAGGGGGCACTCGGCCCCCTGGAAAATCTACACCTTTTTAAACAAATAGGCCTACTTTTTGACTTTTAACAAATTTGGTCCCACTATAGCACTAGTGATATTAACCCTTTACCCGTTAATTTTTAAATTTTAGGGCTGTTTTCAGCGGATATTCTCGGGGCAAACGCGTAAAAGATTAATATACAAAGTGAAATCTACATTTAGAAATATCTCTATGAAAGATGCCCCCATGTTATTGCCTTCCTGCTTTCTATTTGTCCAACTCTTGCCACAAGTCTTAACCGTGCCCATTGTGATTTGCCCCCTGTTGGAAAAAGTTCTCCGGCCACCCATACATCGAGTGACACCATCCGTCCATCAGTGTTGCTTCTGCGCAATATAGTTTTATTCTTATGTTAATCGATCGAAGTCCCTGAAAACTGGCGTTCCATCACGCGTTCTTTGTTGCAATGCAATCTTGTCGAACACGTTCAGCTAATACGTTCCGATTATTTGTTTTTTTCGCCGGAAGCTTTATCAAACGTGGATCAATATAACGACCAACGAACGGCAGAATTGGAAGCGATACAAGTACCTTCAGGACGGCAAGGGACGCTACTACAACCCGTTTGACAAAGGCGTCAAACAGAATTTTCTTGAGTTTCTTCACCTCCAGCCGCCATTGTCTCAGAAGGATGTTGAATTTCTTAATGTTACTGTGATCTGAGGTCTAGAACGTTCAAGCTGTACGTCCAATATTTCTGTCTTAGATGTACAAGCAACTAGATGCTATAAGAAATGTGTGTACACATGCAGATTTTATACCGAATATATATATATCTATATAAATATATATGCACATATATGTACGCATATGAATATATATTTATGTGTGTGTGCGTTATATACAATATATTTATACAAACATGTGTATGTATATAATATATGTTTCATATGTATGTGTATATAGATAATAGTTATATGTGGTAAGTTGGGTTAGGGTTTCTTTTAAGGCACTTAAGATGTACTCTAAGACATGGCTTAATAATAAGTTCAGGTAAATTCTTATAAATTGCTCAGTTTTTGGTCTTCTGATTATCATGGTATCAGAACTTAACTGACTTGATGATGATGAGCAAATTGTGTAGTGGTTAGCACACTGTACTGTAAACTGAGAGACTGGAAGTTCAAACCGTCATTTGATTTCTGTTCGACCGACAACTCTCTTGGGAACTTGCCTTAAAACTGTGTTGACGGGTGATTGGTCGAGCGGGACTTATTGTTATTAGAATGAGAATGCTTATCTTTGACTGTATTGTGAAAAAATGCAGTTCGTTAAATAAGGAATATATATACGTACTTACTTTTTTACTATGTACGGGTGTTTTTCGTTTTAGGTTGAGTGAGTTTTTTGTTGTCAATTGCTTTTTCCTATGTACTTGACAATCTCAGGGATTCTGTGGCTGTTTCTGGCTTGCTAATCATGATCTGAATTGAAAAATTTAGTCATTTTCTAATTTTCTCGATCATTGTGTAACAGAATCTGTTATGAAGACATCTGTCGTAACATGTCTGAACCGGATTTTCTTAACTTTCTTTCACTGCGTTGTTTTTTATTTGTGATCTATCTCATTGAAGTGTTTTCTGTGCTCCTGGTATTGCTGCCGTCAGATTTGTGATTGTGTTTTACTGAAAGATGTAAGTATGCCTAGTGATGGGCAGGAAAATATACCAGCATGTTTTATAATGGAAAGGGAAATATTCCAGCATATCTAGTTATGGGCAGTATAATAAATGAGGATATTTATCATGGAAAGGGAAATATTCCAGCATATCTAGTTATGGGCAGTATAATAAATAAGGATATTTATCATGGAAAGGGAAATATTCCAGCATATCTAGTTATGGGCAGGATTATAAATGAGGATATTTACCAATGGTCAAGAAGATATACCAGCGTATGAAGTTATGAGCAGAAAAATATGCAGGAATAGTATTGTCGTTCAATTGTTACTGTTACATAAGAATGTTTCAGACTGCAGTGTAAATGTGGCTATAGAATGTATATAACGGTAGGCCTAATGTATACGTATATTTACTTGACAAATGATCACGGGCAATGGAAATAATTACCATCGTCATGAAATGGCTGATTTCAGGAACTGATGATGATGATGATGATATTTAGATTTTGTTGTGAGCTGGAGCCTATACGATCACATTTAGCCTATTGGTGAGCAAGAAAATTGAAAGAGTGTTTAGTGATGAACTGGAAGAAATTTTTTAAGCTTAAAAAATGTACAGAATTGTTTAAACGCTAAACTTCATTTTGAATCTTTCATTTTGAATCGCTGCTTTTTCTGTACATAATCTATGCTTCATTATCTGTGTTGCTAAAAGCTTTTTTTGCAAGTTTCGAAGTTTAAAAACAGAAGCCCTACCCGATCATATCACCAGACAAAGATAATCATATGATTAACAAAATCTAACAGTGAGATTCTTGTTAAGGCGCTATATAAATGGCCATATACATACATACATACATACATACATACATACATACATACATACATACATACATACATACATATGATGATTGACCTCTTTGAATCATTATAAGTCTAGGAGTAAGAACTGGTTTACGGTAATTGTGTCTGGCAGTATGCATCCTAGTCTTCAGACGTACAGTTACCTGTCCTATTCCCCAAGAATTATATAATGTAACAGACATTTATTTAGCTCTTACCCTTGTAAATCTGATTTGTTTTTATGTCGTATTATTTTTTTCGTACGTATTGAAATTGAACAAGATGTATTAGGGAGGTCAGATCTGTTGTGTGTGACAATTGCTTCCTATACATGCTGCTTCTGTGCTTATCCACGCTTTCATTTCATCTGGGTTCTAGAATTGTTGTTTTTGGAAATGCAGTTTACTCTGGTCGGGCTGGGTTCCTCTTCTTTTGTTTAAACCACAGTCTGGTTTTAATGCTTCTGCTCACCTGATTGATTGCACCCTGAAATGTGGCCATATACATGTATATCTACCTACAGTACTTTTTCTAGAGAAAAGGTCCCAGAACTCAAAAATGGAATTTCTTATGGCCTAGAACAATGGTCGTCATAAAGGGTTTTCGTTGTTTGGTTGGAAGTATTACAGAGGAATTTCTTTGTGAAGTTTGCGATTTTACAAATTCTCATTTGTGTTGTATTATGTTACCACTAAGAACACATAATGAATTTTTTTCATTATATATACTTCACATCTATGTAACATTTCTGAATGTAGCGTATGTCTGGTGTGCATGTAAGCAATTGAACAAAAGATGTACATGTAATAATGTAAGCTTTTCAGACCTTATGGTGTAAACGTGACAATGTATAAAGGCAGTATTTATGCAGGTTATATTGTTTTAAATGTAAGTTTAAGCCATGATGCATATTGTAAATGCTTTATATAATCAGCTATTCGCTAACTTACAATTTCTAGGCAAGTCTTATGTTCTATGCTGATTGTGCGCTCACTTTGTAACTTAGAACAGAGGCGTCAAACGGCTGACTGGTATAGCTAATATACACAAAACAAAGTGATTTAAAAAAAAAATTATGCCCATCTTTCTTTGGTTAGTCGTGGCAAGAGACTTTGTGCTCGCGGGTTTTTTGATCTGACCTTTACTGGTGGTATGTCAATATTCAAGTTTTTTGCCTAGTGGTACAACGGAAATAAAGTTTGAGAACCACTGACCTAGAAGGCACTGTAAGGAACAGTTCATGCATCTAATAAAACAGTTGTTGGTAGAAGTTCAAGCAAGTCATGTTTTTTTATACGCTTAGCATGGTATAGCAGCAACGTTTGTTGCTTATGTCAGTGAGCTATATAAATTTAGCAATCAGGACATAGCGGTTCAGCTCATAGCACTTGTGAGGTTATGAAGTTTTAACAAATATGCAAGTATTCTATGTAGGGTTTCTTGAGCCTTGCTTGCCGATGATAAGGTGTAAAAGCTATTGATTGTCTTTTGCATTGTTTTGTTTCTTAATTCCAATATTTTTTGCCAGCAAATAATGTAAATCTGAGAAACTTCTCAGTGCCATACCAAGACCATGTCAGCATAGGCGAAATCACGTCCCAAAAGTTGGGGGGACCATAATGAATTACGTCCTAAAAGTTGGGGGACCATAATAATAAAGTTAGGGGACAACTCAAAAGTTGGGGGGACACGTCCCGTGGGTCCCATAGGGTGGTTGCGCCTATGCATGTCAGGGAGACCTGCTTGTACACCGGCGCTATATCAAGTGAAGTCCACAGGAACAATGTTAGATTATATAATTGTTTTAATGCTATTTTGCTATGTTTGTTTTCAAATGATGCTTGGATAATGATCTGAAAGAAATAAAATTAATGCTTCTATATACTTGAACTTGTTACAACTTTGCCTTTAATCAGTAAATTAAATAAATACAACATACTGTGACATAATTTGATGAAACTTTTACTCTACATTTCAGTGCTTTACGCTGTACAGCTTACAGTTTTATTTAGCTGCGATGGGGCTGAGAACACCTCTGTTATGTGTATTCCCCTTGAAGCAGTGCTATACATTCGTGATGAATGAATGAACTGTACGGTTGCCTTGGCAACATGGTGTAATTTGTAGGGTTAGAGTGGAAATGTTTTAGGGGTTCATACCATCTACAGGGCCAATCAGCCCAGTAGTGTCCAATCAACAATGAATTGCTTGGAACCTTTCCCTACCTGTTGCATGCTATCTTCATGTCATTGTAGAGCCATCTAAGAAAACTTTTTGATTTGCTCTATTGTGCATAAGGATTGATCTTCACATGATCATCAGAGCGAAACAGCAAGCGCCTTGATTGGTTGCAGAAGCAGAATTGAAGCTTTTAGGTGGCTGCATGTCGAGGATAATGAAAACAGTGATGGAAGTGGTGATGATGATGATGATGATGATGACGACGAGGATGGTGGTGGTGGTGGAGATCATGATGGTGACAATGATGATGGTGGTGATGATGATGATGGTGGTGGTGGTGGTGATGATGATGAAGATGGTGATGATGATGGCAACGATGATGATGATACAATGGCACACACATGCACTCTCACGCGCACACACACCAAAACACACACATATATATATAATGGGGCGTCGTTGCCTTGAAGCCGGAACGTTCGGGGTTCGAATCCACCTCGCCGCGTAAGGACCTTGGGCAAGTCCTTCACTCACAATTGCTTAGCGCTTCGGCGTGAAACTCCGATGCAGTGTACGCTCTGCATTCGGGAGCGCCTCTGAGTAGATAGAGAGCTTGAAGGGGCGCTATAACAAGTGCACATACAAACAATATATATATTATATATATATATATATTATATATGTATATTATATATATATATATAACTTCGTACATATAATTTCCAGGCAGCATTTTATGCTATAACAGCATTTTATGCTATTTTATGTATAAGCAATACAATGCTGTTACTTTACGTCATGTAGCCCCTCCCGCCTTATAGCCTATAATAGGGCGTTATCTTACAAATCAGAAGTACATGTTACAAAGCCCCCTCCCGACTCATAGGGCGTTGTCTATCAAGGCCGTAGCTAAGGGTGGTGGGGGGGGGTGTTTGAAACCCCGAAATGAAACTGTAAAAATAATATAATGCATTTACTAGCACAGGAATGTAATAACTACAGTGTGCAATGTATTGGCCGCCCAAGAACCGCAAAAGATCGCAATTTTAATAGAAAAAAGCATGAAATTGGAGAGGTCGTCAGAAATTTCGACGTCTTAAAAAAGTTGCTAGAAAATTTGGCCAACAAAACTTGGTAAACCGTAAACGCACCCCCCGATATCAAATCCTAGCTACGGTCTTGTTATCTAATATCTTAAGAGAAAACCAGGGACTAATATCGAATATAGTTCCAGGTTTTACGATGTTTTAGTCTCATTATCACATCATTGTGGCTTTATCTAAGGACAGTGTATGTCTTCAGGACGCTCATAATCAAAGACATTTATTACAAAGGACATTTATTACAATGGACTGCTATTGTTATAATTATTGCAAGCGCAGCGGTTCCGTTGCCCTGTTATGTAACTCGCACGGCCTTCGTACCGTACCCGGTGCTAATAACCGCGCACACTCTTCGCTACAGCGCTGCTGGAATGCTTTTCTGCGTTGCGATCCGAAAAATCAAAACAAAGTGCTTGGATTGAAATTAATTGTTGAATTAAATATAATTCTTCGCCTCCGATGGCTCTACTCTAGACGTTTTGATGGGACTCGGTCACTGGAATCGAAGCAGTCGACCACCTCCTCCTCCAACTGGTGCAGGCCGTGCGATGGACGAAACCGCCGATGAGTCGGGATCGAGTCCGACGGCTGACCTGCCCAGTCCGACTCCGGATCTCGCCCGACTTCTGACCTATCTGATAAGGAGGTTCGTTGGAGAATTTGACCGCGTTTATTGCGGGCGTTTTGGTGCAGATATTATCGGTCAATTCGGTCGGTTAAGGGTGTTTTTCTGTATTATTTTGGCCGTGTTTCGCCGTTCTAGATAATATACCCTGGGCGTATGCAATGAGTTAATAACTGCCGAGTCATGCCTAGTAACAAAATTCGCCCGTGACCACCGTTTGACTCTACTCGACCTACAAAGATTCGTTTTCCGGGTTATTTGGATCAATACTCGCCAAACCCCTTTGCTTATTAAATTACCTGTAACGTTATTTGTGAGTTAAACGATTGGCGGTCAATTGTTGATCTTGCGGCTTTGCGACTGTTGATGTTGTACGAAATTTATGGTTTGCTGAACAATGCGTTCTGTGCGGTAAGAACGCCCAGTGAATGATCTGATAATGCTGTTTTTACACTTCACCTGAAATATTAATTGCAGTAGAGGAATGCTTGTGTTTGGCCCTGATTGATAAATGTTTAGCAAGGGATGGCTTCAATCTTGTCGAATTGCTTGAAGCAAAAATAAACAATTGAGGTCATAGGCCTAATGCATGCCAAATTCATCATGGTGTAGCCATGGCTTAAAAAGTGCACTGTATGTGTTAATAGCAGTAAGGCAGTGCTAGGAATTATTCAGTATACAGGAACTGGATTTTTGGTGGGCAACGGAGAGCCAATGTGATAAGTAGTTTGTTGCCGTGTTACAGTGCTTTTGTGAGAATCCCAAAATGTGCTATATTAGTATTCAGATACATACAAGTCTGAATGTGTATGTAATGTAAAGTGCTGATTTGAATTGTAGACAGAATGCACGTAGTTGAAAACCTGAGATTTATTTACATAGTAATTGCAAAATGTCCATTAGGGATATCTTCTTGTGTAACCAGCAAATGACTTATTCCAAGTCCTGTGGGTGTGGCCAGTGCATTGCAAGATTTGCTGTTTGTTTTGATTTCCTCCACTAGTACCTATATTACGCTACCTGATGAGAGCAATGTTTACCGAAAAGCCTACATTTATAGAGTCCACTGAGCAGGCTAGAACCAACAACCAGCTTTAGATCAATCAACCAAACTACTGATTGACCACATTGTCTCATACTGCCACTTTGTAATTCCCATGGCATCACACCACTTTGCAATCTAATATAATTAATCAATCAATCAATTTTCATTTAATCAACACTTCAGGCTGGCGGAACGCAGCATGTTACATATAACTAATTTTTTTGTTTTATGTATAAGTTCAGTTTATAAGCGACATAAATATTAAATATGGGGGTTTGAGTTAAAATTAATTGATGTGTTTGTTGCAGGGCTTGCTAGGTTTAAAAAATGTTTTTGATCAGTACTCTAGAGATAAAGTTGCAATTATCTTTTTCCGGGTAAGAGAAGTCATGAGCCCGAGGACGGAGCTCATGACCACAGGAGGGGCGAGGCGGGGGGGAATAATCTGTAGAGTGCATGCAGTTTATCATTGCGTATTGCGATAATAATGCAACATAATTATGATGCAACATGATGTAAACGTCTAAACTTTCTCAGTGCCATAGACAGGTTGCATCTATCAATGACTGGCTCAATCACTGATCAACATCACTTTACATAAATTTCAGCATTAGGTTAGAATTTGGCAGGGGAGATGGGATAGCTGGGTAGAGACTGCTTGGATGTGGTTTGCTACACGTTGTGATTTAGGGGAGTTGCTCAGTTGCGGAGTTGTTGAATTGCAGTAGAGGAGTGCATGTGTTCAACAGAAACGATGAGGATGATGAGGACGATGAGGACGATTTCGTTGATGACCAAGAGGAATTTCTCATGCCTAACCAGATTCCACCAGGTTAGCCTTGCCATCCATCTGTCTCACAGCTGTTGTTGTAATCGTTAATTTGTATGCTCCATGTGATGAGTAATTGTTATTGTAAATGGGACTTTCTATGGCACCATTTCCAGAATGGGTCATCAGAGGTGCCCCGATATAACACAACAAAACCAATGTTATCGAATACGTTGGTTTTCAGCGGTTTGCGGAAAAGAGACAAGGAGAGGAAGAGAGGAGCTCGAAATCTAGTTTCAAATCTGATGTTACATTACTTTTCATCAACTTTACATTGCCTTGCTTTATGCTAACTTTCTTAAAATTGGTTTGCATTGCACTGTTTACATTACATTGCTTTGCATCACTGCTTCACATTACCTTACAAGTATCAAACCTTTCTAATCCTACTGATCTTAAACTTGTAATGTAAATTTAGGTAAAGTAACAGGAGTATTACTGTTTATTACTGCACCTAGAAGGTGAAGATAGTCCTTACTGGGCTTGAAAGATTTATGGGATAAAATATGGTCACTGCAGATGACCAAATGCCTGTTTAAACTGGGCAGCCCATTTAGCAATTAATTTTATCTATTTTACTAGTTGCAGCGAACTTGTAACTCCCAGCTGTGAGATCAAAGATGAATTATTTATGCAGGGTCATTGTTGGGGTTGATTAATAATAGCTCATTGTGAAAGCAAATGGCTTTATAACACCAAGCGTACATGTTTGGGCCTTCATTGAGGATTTGAGGTGGATGCTATGAAGGGATGTTGAGCATGTCCTTCATGCTCAGCGCCAACAATGAGCTGTCGTTTGAATAATTATTCATGGAAGTCACATAAAGAATCCAATTGTATTTACAACAGTGGATGTCAACTAACTGTTGTAGTCGCTTAATGGGTTGTCGAGTGTTGAATCTGCCTCATCTTCTGCACTCTGTATTACCTGTATTGGTTATTACCTGACCATTGTGTTGTAGTTTATCATGTGCACCATCAGAATGCATTAGATGGAGGCCCTACAGAAGTTGATAATTAATTGATTCGCTTTTGTTATTTTTAGTCGAGGTTAACCTGGATACTACACTGATAGATGTAAGTAGAGCCTTTTCATATCCACAGTGTTCAAATGTAAAACTTAATGCAATTACTGACATTTATACATAATGGACTATATATATATACCTTTACGTTTCTAAGAATGGTAAAATGTGATAATTAATTAACCATGCCTGTCACGTTATTCATGAGGAAATTGTATGTACCCAGGGTAGTCCCTGTTCATTTTTGGGCAAGAGGTTTGTTTTCCTAAATGTTTCTGTGAAGGTTGTCTTAATATTGTCTGACTTATCCTTGTTTGGTCATTACCTTTTTGAACTTAATCTTTTGTTATGATCTTACCTGAACCTTGTTATTTTGGTCATTACCTTTTCGAACTTAATCTTTTGTTATGATCTTACCTGAACCTTGTTATTTTGGTCATTACCTTTTCGAACTTAATCTTTTGTTATGATCTTACCTGAACCTTATTATTTTCTTACATACCTTGCTGTTTAATTATCGTATCGTATATGGGGAATTTATAAAGCGCCTCTTACAGTACAAGCTATTCAGAGGCATTCTCTGCGTGACGGCAATGAGGAATACGAAATTAGTAATTGTTTATGTGACCTATGCAGTATGCATCTTGTATGAAGCCCCGAGGAATACGAAATTAGTATTGTTTATGTGACCTATGAATCTTACAAGTGTGAACTTTGATGTTGTTGTGTCTACCTAATTATCTTACGTGGCACTTGTTATTTGCGTTGTCTAGGCGAGTGAATTGAAACAGGAACTGCTGAATGATGTCTTTCCATATAAGCCTGGCGCTCCGAGAGGCCAGATGCCCTCGGTCTGCCAACTGCTACAACAGGTAGGATCTGCTATTGATGCTGAGCGGCTGGTCTGTCTGTTTTTTCTGCGGCTCTACTTTAGAGCCAAAATAAAATTGAGTAATATTGTCGATTTATTGAGCAGGCCAGATATCTGGGATCAGAAATCGGAATAAAAAAATAATGCCAGTCGGAAATATGATGGGGCCAGGCCCTGCTGAGCACCATGTAGATGGCCTCTACTCGAACACTATTTTCTGACTAAAGGTTTTGCTGTAATTAGTATGGTGAGTGTGAAGTCATAAAGATAGTGATGTTTCAATCTACTCATTTGTTGCATGCCTCCATCAACAAGAGTCCCATAAGGGATTTCTCCAGAGTGAAAGGCCCCTTGCCTGAAAAATGAACATGACCATTGAGAGGTTCTTAAAAGACACTATATATATAAATATAGAGATCATGCATACATATTGTGGTGTAGGGATATGTTTCTTGCCTTGGACCCAGAAGGTTGCGGTTTCGAATCCACCTCAAATTGCTGCGTAGTGTGTAGCGACCCTCAACAAGTCCTTCACTCGCAATTGATTCAGTGTCCGTGCTGTAGTCAGGAATGCCTCTGAGTAGATATCTTGAAAATGCGCTATAACATGTACTCATACAAAAATTATTACATACATATGCATACATGCAATGCATACATTGATGCAGGCATGTACAAATAGATATACATGCATGCATGCGTAACTACATACACACATAGTACTTGCTTATATGTACTTGGACACAGTAAGATGCTCTAGGAGCTGTTCTGTTGCTTGTGAATCACTCCGTTTTTATTGTTGTTTGAAGCGAGAACAAGGTAACTTGAAGCGCATTGACTTTCCAAAAGCCGTCTGCCGATCTGCCAGCAGTTGGTAAGTACAGCCAAGTCTAATATCTACTATCAGTCAATCAATCAATTAATCAATCAGTCAATCAATCAATTGGATGCATGTGCGCAATTACGCATCAATTGGTTGCTTACCGGAAATTATTAATTGAGATTTTGAGCATAGCATTGGAACTAAGGAGGCTCCTCAGATCAAATGAGACAAAAATTGGATTAAATCGTTCCAAAATGACTTTAAAAACTTTGGAAAAATAAAGTTAAACGAGATCGGTGAGGTAAGGCTGTGTGAGGAGAAAGTGCGTTTGGTATGGTCAGGCAAGAAGATTGTTTTGTATGCATTGTTTCTTCTGTGATAGTGCTAATCGATGTACGCATTAATGACTGAGTTCACTAAATCGACAGTTTTCAAATGTTGGTATGCGTGGTATTAGTGGTATACACGGTGTCGCTAAGTGGTACATGAAGAATTCAAAAGATTTAAGTTGAACCAGATTTGAGTTTTAAATTAACCAATATGAAACCCGATGTTGTAAGCTTGTGCTTGTTGAAACAAGGCTGATGTTTACACTTCAAGAACTTTGTGATTTTATTTTTCCTCTTTGTTTACGGGATGCATTCTTAAAATAATATATCTATTTTGAATTTGTCTGCCTACGACTGGAGCTGATATTTGTCCCAGACCCTGCAATCTGGTAACTTAAGACGTTCCCCTAATGATTTATCGCAAGGAATTTCACGCTTGTCCGTTTTCTTTGATAGTCTGACCTTTGCTAGTAGTGCAATAAAAGTGAAGTATGAAAACTGCTGCACTAAAGGGCTCTGGTGAAACAGAAGACCATTAATTTCTGGACATTATGTTTTTCTAATGTGTTCAGTTACTAACCAACTAGGCTATAATGTGTACATGACTGGACATGGTTGATCAGAAGATAAGATGGTGTGCAGACCGTTCATCCACCATCATAAAATTATGACTTGACTTATGGCCCTGGCGAAGCTTCTGCCCGCATCAGTCGCTCCTTTATGGACAGCCTCCAGTCGTCCCTGTCCTGTGCTCTCCGCGCCGCCTCTCCCACGGTTAGTCCCATCCTCAGGCAGTCCTCCTCTGCCACATCCATCCATCGCTTCCTGGGTCTGCCTCTTCTCCTCTTCCCATGCACATATCCTTGAAGTGCCACCTTTGGGTATCTTCCACTCTGCATTCTGACGACATGTCCGAAGTACCGCATTCTTCTTATCTGAATCCTGTCCACAATGTCTTGCTGTATCCTCAGTCTGCTGCGTATTTCCGTGTTTCGTATCCTTTCCCTCCTTGTGACCCCTTCTATCCTTCACAGGCACGTCATTTCGAATACCCTCGACCGTCTTTTCTCTGTCTCCTTCAGCGTCCACGTCTCTGAGTTGTGTAACAGTAAGCTCAGCACCAAGGTCTCGTATATAAAATTATGCCAAAGCTAAAAAATTAATGTCTCTAATCTTCATGTCCATGGTTGCCTCAGTTATAGCTTACGGAACTTCTCTTCTGCTTCTTCTTCAGTTACTTGCCGAACAAGAAAGACGTGAAAGCCAAATTCAACAACAAGGTTTTCTGCGGAACGTTCTCGCAAAGTGGAGACGTCTTTCTGTCTGCCTGCCAAGGTACGTCATAGTAAAACTTCAGAAGAGATAGAAGAGAGATTGCCTACATTTTATCTTTTCTTCAGACTTGTAATGATGTCATGCATTCCTGGAGTTATTTATCTCTGATGCCGTCAGTTTTGGGTGTTTAGGTGATGAACAAAGGTTTGTTATCGAAGTCTCATGTGCCACTGTTTTATTTGTCGGCTCTGATGTGGTTTGGTGTAGTAGGTGGACATGGGGTTTAAAACGGGTGGGAATGGTGTTCCCACTGCTCTCGAAATTCTTGGCTAGCGTTCCCAATGCTCACCTGCTTGGAACCCTGGAAACACATGTACGCATTCCAATAAAACACTCCTTTGGCGTTCCCACTGCTCACCCATTCAGCATTCCCACTGCTCACCCAAACCACTTTAACCACTGTTCCTTCGAACAGCCATGTCAAAGTCCAAAGAATAGGGAAACCAGACAGTTTTCTGTCTCTCAGCATTTGTGCATTAGTAGCTAAGTGAACTCTCTGGACATATGACCAAGCGGTAGGTACACCTCTCCAGAATTCCCTCTCTGTGCATTTTTGCCATGGTAACTAGGTAAACTCGTTGTTTTGTGCAGTGACAATCCTTCCATCTATCCTAACCAATTGATCACATATGAAACCGAATATACAGTAACCCAAAGCTAGGTAGACTTCCAATCAACCTGGCTGCAACATTTGACGTAAATAGATGTAGTGTACGTGGTTTAAACAGATGTAGTGTACGTAGTTTAAACAGATGTAAACAGATGTAGTGTACTGATGTAAACAGATGTAGTGTACGTGGTTGTCGGTTTGTAGATCGTCAGATTCGAATCTATGACACGTCGTACGGCAGATTCAAGAAATTCAATTCGATTCACGCACTCGATGTTGGTTGGAGCGTCTTAGACACGGCCTTCAGGTGAGCGAGGAATGGGCAAATCCATGGGATAAGGTTTTAAGGTAGGCCCTCACTGGTATAGCTTTGTGAATTTATGAATGAATGACTGGTGTTCAGGTGGTTGAAATCTGGTGCGAAGCAAGGTTGAGATTCTATATATCCTGTGAGGAACATTGGCAAGTACGGTACTCATTTCCCTTGCTCATTTCCTTTGCTAATTTCCTGCTAATTTCCTTTGCTCATTTTTTGCTCACTTCCTTTACTCATTTGTTGCTCATTTCCCTTGCTCATTTCCTTTGCTCATTTCCTTTGCTCATTTCCTTTGCTCATTTCTTTTGCTCATTTCCTTTGCTCACTTCCTTTGCTCATTTCCTTTGCTCATTTCCTTTGCTCACTTCCTTTGCTCACTTCCCTTGCTAATTTCTTTTGCTCATTTCATTTTCTCACTTCCTTTGGTCATTTCCCTTGCTCAACCCTTGAGCTGGCAATTGATGAATCCTAGATCCTGAACATTTGGGCATGTTTGCCGCAAGACCTGTCGATTGCTCCTCAGATTATCATGGTACCAATGCATGGAGTTGAACCCTAGCTGCAGTAAACAAACATGTTTACCAACTGAGCTGACTGCCGTATATCACTTTAAACAAGACTCGTAATTTGACGTGGGCAACATGGTGGCGAAGTGATTAATAACATTCTTGATATTTGTGGTGTTTTTGGTGTTCAGGACTGATGCAGATGGGGAAAAGACATGATGAAAACGGATCCATCCATCCTTCATCCATCCAAAAATTTATTTATCCACCCCTCCATCCTAATCTGTCCATCGATCCATCCACTAATTTGTGCAGTCATCCCATTCCTTTGTACATCATGTGATAACAATAACTTAGGTTTGCCTAAACGACAACAATGTTGTCGACAGGGAGAGTGATGTTGTGCTTTATCGATGTTCTCATAGCGGTCTTGTCGTTGATTTTTAGCCCAGACGGCTGCTACTTGGTTTATTCAAGTTGGTCTGATTACCGTAAGTTTTTGGACATTTTGATCTTCATCCACTTTGAACCGTAGTTACATTCATCTGAAAATTATTTACTTCTACTATTTCATATTTACATGTTTCATGTTTATCGCAACGTCATTTTCACTTGTTTCTGCCTGAACCTGTTATTCAATTTACTATTTAGTGTATATTGTTTGCACAAATATTTTTGATGGACATATAATTTTTTGCAGAGATGTCTTATTGTGATCTATGTATTATAATTACTTGACGATATTCGTGATCTTTGTTTCTAAACTATGCATTGTTTCTATCCATCTTCTCAAAACGAATAACTGAAATGTTTGGATGTGGGAACACTTAATTAATATCGTGTTTTTTAGGTACCTCTCAAAATCAGTGCTTAAGCGCTTGTCCCAAGTGCTGTTAACATTCTTTAAGAACTCACAGATAATTATCTCTAAGGAGATATTGACCAGACAAGAGGGAAAGAAAACTGAGCCAGTGGCTATAGTACACGTGTCATACTACATTAGTGACAGTTGCATGTATGTGGGCTGCGTAGTCAAGACCTGTGCATAAAAAAAGTATAAATAAATTCCAACAATTGGCGAAGTTATATGCATTCAAAGTTGGTTCATTTATGCTGGACCACCCTGTATAACCTTTTGATTTTGACTGCAACATGAACCTGACGACTTGACTTTATTTACTGGGTGGTTTTTGGTTGTGTACGTGGGGCGGGGCGGGGCTGTGCAAGTTCTGTTGAGTTGGCGTTTTTAAAAATATGAAACTGTTGAGTGCTTGAAATGGAAAATGGTTGACTTCATACGGCATATCATGGGTTAAAAGGATGTTTTCTGTTTTATCTGTAGTTCACCTGTGCGACATTCGGGGTCAGCATAAAGGTCACCACGCGCTGCCTCTGATTCCCGACTCACAGCATGGCTTCTGTATCTTCTCCGTCATATTTTCTCAGGACAACAAAGAGATTCTGGGCGGGTTAGCTTCAGTGCAGATTAATTCTAAATAAATATTATTATGATTATTATTGATTTACAGTAATAGTATTGGTGGTAGTCTATGTTCGGTCCATTGAATCTGCAAAAAGTTACCTAGCAGTCTCCGTAATGGACTTATTGGTTTTCTTTGCCCCTTTTCTGCAAGCGGTTAAAAACCATTTGCTTTGATTGTGGTTTGGTGTTGTCAGGTCGGAAGTGCCTCTGAGGAGTTTCTCTTGAAGTGGCGCTATATAAATTGATGATTACGATTACATTTGTAGTAGCGAAGGTAGTCTTAATAGTAAAAGCACCTCTGAGTGTTTTGTAGATGCTCCCAACCCAATTCAGTGATAATACTAGCAAATAACATGGACATCAGACATTTTGTAAACAGAAGCAGAGAAAACCAAGCAGCTCAAGCCACAATTTGTGCAGAAGTTGGGTGGTAGTGGTAGTGACAGTAGTGGTGGTGGATAGGGGTGAAGGTAGTATTAGTATTGATACCAGCAGCAGGAGTAGTTATAGTGCTATTCATTTACTCCAGAAATTGTTGTGAAATCCTCAAATTTTCAATGAATCATTACTGATAATGCCCAGATACATGCTTGAAAAGATACTATATCTTAGGCATTTTTGCATCTTGAGGCTTCCAGCTTCCAAGAACTTCCAGATAAGCTCAGTATCAGCAGCTACATGTAAATGGAGCTGTGTTTGTTTGTTTGTATGTGTGCTTGTTATAGCGCCCCTTCAAGCTCTCTCTACTCAGAGGCGCTCCCGAATGCAGAGCGGACACTGCATGGGAGTTTCACGCCGAAGCGCTGAGCAATTGTGAGTGAAGGACTTGCCCAAGGTCCTTACGCGGCGAGGTGGATTCGAACCTCGAACCTTACGGCTTCAAGGCAACGACGCCACCAACTACACCACCGCGCCCCACAGTGCAATATGAGATACTTGTGTGTGTTATGCATTGCAGCTATATTACAGGTTTTAATTGCTAACATGTGTTTGCTTACGTCTCCTATTTTCTGAGTATGACAGTTTGAAACAGAAATTATGGAATTTTTTGTAAAAAGGATTTTTTATTTTAATCCCAAGGAATTAACCACAGGCATGGCCTTTTTTGTTGTTTTTCATTATTCTAAAGCATTACAGAGATAAATTTGAATTTGCTTTACTTGTGGCTTACAAACTTTTGTTTAAAATAAATTGCAGTGCTAACGACCGTTGCCTCTATGTCTATGACCGAGAACGAAACGAAAGAACTCTTCGGGTAAGCATCTCGGAATGGACACGACGGTCTGTATCTAAGATAATTACGTACACAAATGTGATTTCTTGCATTTACTTCTAAAGGCCCTTTCTGATGTTACATACGCAAAATTCTATTTTCAACCACACCATTTGCAACTTGTCCCCTCTTAATTATACTGAGGCTAAGCTGAGGCTAAGAAATGATGTTATTTACCAACTTGTGATCTAAGTGCCTTTTTCACTGTCTAAAGACCGGCTCTTTTTCTTTTCGTGCATCGCACTGGGAGCACCTCTGATTAGTTTGCACTGCGAGAGGTGCTATATAAATTTATAGGTACATGTATACACTATAAAATGATACTTCATACCATGGCTGCCTCAGCGAGGAAGGGTAACATCTGTAGGTGCTATATAAATTTGTAGGTACAATACACTACAAGATGACACTTCATAGAATGGCTGCCTCAGGGAGGAAAGGGTTACATCTATAGGCGCTATATAAATTTATAGATGCAATACAATATTATTATTATACTTCATACCATGGCTGCCTCAGGGAGGAAAGGGTTACGTCTCTTCTATCGATGCTGGATTTAAGAACTGCATGGTGTGATGTGTTTGAACAGGTTGAGGCTCACGAAGACGATGTTAACGCCGTCGCTTTTGCCGATGAGGGATCGCAGATTCTGTTCAGTGGTAGCGACGACGGTCTGTGCAAGGTTTGTATTCTGGGGGGGGCAACCATATGCACGGCGTCCCCTGGATATTTCATGTAGCCTCCTCTCAGTACATGGCGTACGGTTGATATCACTTGTTTGGGTGGTCGCTGTGATGATTCTTTCTGCCTTTATGTTAGAGGATGCTGGTTCAGTCCAGGACATGAATATTCATTCATTCTTTCAATTATGGAGATTTATATAGCTCCCTTCAAGGTTACTACTCAAGAACGCTCTTGATCCAACTTCACTTGAAAAGAACGGTTTTCAGACTGATAAGCTAATATGATTAAGATGTAATTTTTTTATGCTGATGTCATGCAATAAGTAAATAGACAAGAATTTATACACTGGTGTAGTTCCCTTCAAAGCAGTGTGCTTTTACTTTAATGTTGCTGAGTAAGGAAATGTATGCATTCTGTACATAATTGCATATAATTTGCATGCAGTAATGAATACATGCAGAAATGCGAGCATACTTATGTGCATATCTACGTCGCATCTGCATACATTGCATGGCTATGTCGATACATGTTACGATGCATGCATTCATGCAGGATTGTAGTGAGGAATTTTGTTTACTGTATGCTTTGCTAAAGCATGATATTATCTGTAAACAAATGGCCAGCTGTAAATACCTGTTGGATAGTTGTTGTATTCGTGCCTCAGCTGAAATGCTTCTCATTTCCCAAAGCCATTCCTCACAGACCGAAGAAAACCAGGACACAATGAGACATTTGAATAAGCAGGTGGTTACATCGTTATTTACTATTGAATTGACTTTCCTGTGTAGATTTGGGATCGTCGTAATCTGCGTGAGTCTGATCCGCGTCACGTGGGCATACTTGCCGGACATTTAGACGGAATCACCTTCATCGACTCCAAAGTATGTTAAATTGTTATTCATTCCTTCATTCCGAGCATTTATATAGTGCCTTTTCAAGAGATAATTATACTCGGTGGCAGCACTTGCTTTTTTCACTATTTATGATCAAATTATGTGGTTTTCTTCAAAATAACGTGCGTTTTGAACCCAGATGAATGCAGTGTTGAGCAGATTTTCAAATCTTCTGATTTATTAGTTTCTTAGATGTGCAGGCTTGCTATTTAGTATGCATGCATGCATACAAGAGGGGGGGCTAACCAAAATGAATATGCTTGCATGCGATTAGTCTACTGATAATATATAACCTACGTGTGCATAGGATATGGGGTGAGGATGTGAGACCACAGTAATTTATCTATTACTGACCTTGTTCAAATGAGCCACTTTATAAATGAGCCACTTTGGGATCCACGTACTATTATAGAGAGAAGTAGGACTGTGGGAGAGGGGTTACTTGTATGCCACAAACAAGGCAGTGGACTATTTTGTTAGACTTGATAATATTATGAAGCCTTGAAAGTTTCTGGATGGATTAAATATATACTGTGCTTTTGGATTCGGGGTAGATCAAGCATACGTATTACTGGGGTGAGTTGTGTGAAAAGTGTATCTGCCTACACAGCGAGAGAGGACGCCAGTTTTTCCGCAATTTCTGCGTACATACTAAAGATGGTACATCCTTTGTTATACACATCTAGTTGCCTGTTACCTGCTTTCATGTTACTTATGTGCAGGATGGTAAAAGGTAGTGGACTAGTGGTTGCCCGTTATTTTCTTGTAACCCATGTGGTTAATTTTGCTCACGGTATTTGTCATGTTGTCTGTTTGTGTAGGGAGATGGACGATACCTGTTATCGAACTGCAAGGACCAGTCAATCAAACTCTGGGACATGAGAAACTTGTCGTCTGCGAAAGCTCAAGATGTATGTCATCGAAATGTCATTTTATCTTCAATATCTTCAATCGATCATTGTATGGCACTGTGGTAGTGGCTAGGTCCTTGATTCAACGACTGTGGGTTTGAGCCTGCTGAGCGTAACGAACCTGGACAGGTTGTTTACCCACACTTGCCTTGTTCCTTCGTTCATGTTATATAAATTTGCGAGAAAGAAATGGTCGCTTGGCCCCCAGCAGAGTGATATATGTCTGTTTCTATATCGAAGTGTAGTCCTGAATAGTTTGTGGTTGTTGTGTTCTGTTACATGCATACATTTTTGCGAATATTTTGGTTTTCAGAATACCAGACAACACGTTGCAAGGCAGAATTGGGATTATAGATGGCAGCAGGTGCCAAAGAAAGGTTTGTTACTTAACTATATATTCATTGGTGATACATGCTTATCCTCAACTCTAGAAAAAAGAGACAGCAATGGGTATGGGGGGTATAGTGATCTTGGCCCAGAAAATGGGACCACTTGTCGCTTCCTGGATCAGGCAGAAAGTGGATTTTTATCTAAAACCGTGATTATTTATTTTTGCGTTTAGTTAATACAACTGCCCGTTTGGCTTGCTATTTTGCAGACTATATTATGCCGCATAATTCATTAAAGCCAAAAATGCAACTATCTCATTGGGTAAAGACAGAACACTGTCCTAAATATGTTATTTGTGTATGTAAATTTTCAGAAATAGGTGAAAACTAGCATATTGGTGATGTATCCTAGAACACTGTCGTGAATATGTTATTTGTGAATGTTAGTTTTCAGAAATAAGTGAAAACTAGCATCTGGGTGATGTATCCTAGACCACTGTCTTACATAATTTATATGTTATTTGTGAATGTTAGTTTTCAGAAATAGGCGAAAAATAGCCGGCGATAGTTCGCTGATGACTTATCACGGTCACACCGTCCTCAACACGCTAATCAGGTCTCGCTTCTCACCTCAATTCACGACAGGACAGCGCTACATCTATTCAGGCTGCGCCTCTGGAGCTGTTGTCAGTAAGTTGTCATGGTTTGAGTTTGACTATTATTTTTTTTATATTAATGTACTGAATTTTAATCACCACAAAAAGAGTGTCTGCACTAGCTTAAAAGATGTTTAAGGACATTAATGGCAGAAGTATGTGCATTTTGTAATTGCTTACTTTAAGGTAATGTACGCAGAAATGGCTAAGATTTGTATAGCACCGGACTAAGGAGCGTTTGACAGCGGTCGCATGTTCTGTTCTTTAGTGTGATTGGCTGATTCGTTAGTTGAGTAATTGGTCATCCAAAAGGTACTGATGAAACTCTTATTCATTTACGAAATCTTGAGTCATTGCAGAGATCTGTTTGGCTGTCTTTCAAGGCTTTTACTGGGAAGTGCTCACAACTAAATAACTAAATACGGCTAAATAGGACAGTTTAGAGATTAGAATAGAATAAAGTGATGTTAAAAACACTATTGATCTCTACGGCTTATCCTGCCTGTTAGCTGCATCTAAGGCGCCCTCAACCATTGCCTCTCTATCTGACTTGCACTGATTTCATTGTATTATTATTATTTTCTTTGATTATTTCTTTCATTGTAACGGGCTGTGATACGTCTACAAAATTTTAATAAAGAGAATATGTCATCATTGTCATCATCATCCTTGTAACAGGCTGTGTTACAGTACCATATAAATTTTCGTGATAATTTATTATTATATGAGAATGAACCCTAGTCCCTAGGGATAAAACTTAGCGGTAAAAAGTCTCAAGTCCATTCCAAAACTTAGCGGTAGAAAGTCTCGAGTCCAAGAGACCAATGACAGAAGAAGTTCTGGCAAATTGATGTTGTTATGAATATTGGAATATTTTGTTCACGTGTTCTTTGTGTTTTTTTTCATTTTTCAGTCTATGACATACTGACCGGTGAAATTATCAAGAAACTGCAGGGCCACAAAGCTTGTGTTCGCGATGTTTCCTGGCATCCTTACGACAACCTTCTGATGAGTACCTCTGTACGGGTTTTATAAGTCGGTTCATAGTGCACTATAATATGATGAGGCAAATCACGATAACAAGGCTCCAAGCTGCTTATTTCCTGTTTGAAGGCTTTCAGCCAACAAAGAATGAAACAAAATGCAGGGGGCCCTGGGATCAGTATGTCTTGTAGATAAAGAATGATGCTTTCCATGTAGTGTGGTGTTGGTTGAAAGTCTTTTTGTGGTGCATGGTGGACATTGGTGGTGTAGTGATGGGTTACGTGCCTTGGAGCCGGATGGTTCCACGTTCAAATCCACCTCAAGCCGCCGTGTAGGACCTTGAGTAAATCCTTCACTCACAATTGCTCGTGCGCTGCGGCATGAAACTCCAATGTAGTGTCCATGCTGTAGTCAGGAGCGCCTCAGAATAGAGAGCTTGAAGGGAGCGCTGCGACATATACGAGAAATATATAAAATTGCAGACCAGTGTAGGCAACTTGAAAATAATTCTATTGGCTGACTTCCCTTACGCATAACTAGTGAAGATCATGGGCGGAGACCTAGGGGGGGACAGGGGGGGACGGTCCCCCCCAATAAAAGTGTTGGGGGGGACGGCCCATGCATTTGTCCCCCCCAATGTTTGAGCGTCAAGACTGTTTTTGGCGGCGAAAATAGAAAATTTGGTCGAGATTTGTTCGGATGACTAAAAAAAAAAAAAAAAGGTCATCTACTTTTTTGGCGGCGAAAATAGAATTTTTTTTAGGAGATTTGGTCGAAATTTTGGCCGGATGACTTAAAAAAAAAAAAAAAAAAAAAAAAAAGGTTGTCAACTTTTTTGGGCGGCGAAAATAAATTTTTTCCCCCGGGATTTCGCCGGTCGTCAGAAATTTTTCCGAAAATCTCGCGTCTTTCCGTCCCCCCCCAATTCTCGGCGCAAGTCTCCGCCTATGGTGAAGATATGCTAGATCCAGTTGTCGGATTGCTAGTTAGTGTCGCATACATTTGCAGGACTGTCAGTGAAGACTAACTTGTAGAAAGTTTGATAAAAACTTAAAAGAAACTCTTTTCTGGGCTCCCCTCTGTTTTTCCCTGGACTCGAGTTTCATCCGCCCTAAATTGGGAAAAAGCCTCTGGCCCTGTGCTCACCGAACCACCACAGTTGTGCACATATTGCGTTCAAGTAATTACCTCAAGCTATTACTTTACTTAGTACTTGGTCCTTGCCGTGCAGATCAGCACAATGGACAACGCATCTCCTCCTCTCGCCCCTGTCTATCGCCAGTTCCCTGCATGGCCTCATTCCAATACATCTCCAAACACTCCCGAGTCGTAAGCAATCACCCTAAACAATTACATTAAGCAAATACCTTAGGCAATTACCTTAAATAATTACCTTAAACAATTACCTAAAGCAGTTACCTTAAGCAATTACCTTATGCAATTATCTTAGACTATTTCCTTAAGCAATTACCATAGGCAATTATCTTAAGCAAAATTTAACCTTCAGCATTTACCTTAAACCATTACGTTAAGCAAATACCTTAGGCAAATACCTTAAGCAAATACCTTAAGCAAATACCTTAAGCAATTACTTTAAGCAATTACCTTAAACAATTTTACCTTCAGCAATTATCTTGAGCAATTACCTTAAGCAACCTTACCTTGTTTATGCCATACCCTAAATAAGCTGTTTTGTATTTGTGTTGGTGATCAGTGGGACTGCTCTGTCATCCAATGGTCGTATATGGCGAACGATAGCGAAGAGGACGTCCCATTCGCCGCAGCCAAGAAGACTTGCCAATCAAAGTACAACAATCGCAGGCGGCCATTCAGTCATCCTCGATAGAATTGCATCAATCACCGAGAGCTGCATTTCAGAAAAAACAGAAACGCTTTTCTTACGAGTTTTCAGTCTGGTGTCAAAGCCGAGGTTTTACCACCGGACGACGTGTATAATGTAAATATCTATTCTAAAAAGTGCTGTCTTGGAATGTACTTACGACGTAGGACATATTCTGATTTAGTTTGACCAGTGACAATGATCATAAATTTCAATCGACATTTTTGGAAAGTGTGAGATTAACTTGGATTACTCGGGCCTACGTAGAAATTATTCGGTGTGCGAGAAATGCACGCTGATGTTGAGTAGTGTACCGTAGGCTTGCAATAATTTGAAGCAGCAGTTCTGTGCATAATTTTCACCAAAAAATTGCCAAATTCATCACAGGTCTATTGTTAAACTTCTGGCTATTTGTGGCAACTTTTGTGTGTGAATTATGCATGTTATTGTGCGGCAATTTGACTTGCATCTCACGTAGACTGTTCACATGCAGATGTAGCATATGTCTATTATTTGTTATCAAATTGTACAGTTTAACAACTTATCATGCACTTGTAGGCTAATCCAGCGTTATTTTATGCCACATACAGAGTATTTCCAACTTGGACCGGGTTTTCGCATGCAATATCAGAATTTATCTTACAAACGAAGCCTTGATCTAGAAAAGTATGTTGCAGTGACGTGCATGCTTTGTGTTTCAAGTTGCAATCCAGCATATGTAAGCTTCAATCACTTGTTAGATGTGTTGAGCTTTGATATAACGTGATATAAATGATCATTTATGTACTGGTACTCTGAGATAGGGGCCATCTCAGAAAATTATTGAAGTTAGTGCTACTCTGAGTAGGGGTCGTCTCAGAAGATTATTTTAGCTAGTGCTAATCTGAGATAGGGGTCATCTCAGAAAATTATTTAGGCTATCATATCCGTTTATTATTAATGTTTTCATTAATTGCACAGTTTGTATATCACAGATGTTTGTATATCTTTGAGACTTGGCTAGCAGTGAAACTGGGATGTTTCTGTGAATAAATGTCATAGCTCGTCATGAGCTGAACTGAGAGACTTTGCTCTCGATTTATATGTCATGGTTCCTGATGTAATGTAGCAAGATTGCTGTTGCAGCATATTTTCTTTGATTCTAAAAAGCTCGGTGTATATGTACTGCATCAAATTTGAAAAGCATCCTAAGCTTCTGTGCAGCGGTACCGTTAATGATGTAAATCTAAATTATGGAAGAAGTTTGTCTGTAGTGCAACTAGGCGCTTTCAAGAAACAGGAAGGCTTCCTCAAGTAAAATGTAGAATAAATATGTGACGCAGGGGCTCAAAACCCGTCGTTTGTCGCTTCCTAGATATTGCGCTAGACGCCGAAATCGGCGATAGGGGTAAAGAATGCAGTTTATTCTTCAATTCAGTATATGACTGTGGATTCGCCATAATTTGCGAAGTAGTGAACCGATTTTGATGCCATTTGGGTTATCTGATTTAGAATATATGCCTCTAATGCCCAGAAAATTTTCAGAGTAATAACTTAGTGGATTCAGTAGACTTGGATGACACGAATATTCAGTAACTTTTTATTTAATTTTTTCACTATAAACTAATGAAAGAATCAAACGAGCACAACTTTTGTTAGCAAAAAGATAATTTCATTGTGTTAAAAGCATTTTAGAGCATGGTCATTGTAGCATATGACTAAATCAAAAGGTCAAAAGCCGACATGTGACGGGTTTTGAGCCCCTGTGTCACATATAGCGTAAAGGTTTGCCGAATACAACGGAAACCAGCAATTGATGCGGCAGTCGATGGCAAGCTTGGTCTATAATCCGACGATTGTGAGTTTGAGCTTACTGCGCAGACATTGTGTAAAAGCCCAGTGAAGGACATGGGAGACTTGACTACTTAATCGGCTTAGTATTGCTTTTCTTCTGCTATCCATAGACTGACTTTCTGTACATGTATAGTGGACTGTTGTCTCAACTTTGGCCGGACTGTGCCTTAGTGTGATGTTCCATCAGTTAAGGCCTTGTGCATTAGGCTCTGGCGCGATAGAAGTTACTATTTAATAATAATAATTGATGATTAATTATAGTTTATTGGCGATAAGTTAACTGCTTTTTTCGCCAATCGATTTCTTTGCATAACTATTATGGAACATTGTAATGCTTAACCTACACCAATGTTGATGTAGCCATTGTTCTTGTAGCCATTGTTCTTTTGTTGCGGTTTCACTCTGTCATACATGATTCCTTGTTGGTACCCAACAAGCATTCATCTGCGCCTTTGAGGTGCATTGACACACCAGACCGTCTGCATGATGTAGGAATTGTTCAAAATAATAAATCTAGTTAAGACCAACATCTACTTTGCAGTGGTTAATGGTTATAGAGCATAGACTAACATTCAGGTTTAAAAAATGACTTTGAAATGAGAATGACAAGTAAATTATTAAAATTTCCATTGCGGGATATTGTTGTTACATCCTTCCACCAGCCTGTTGTTCTTGGCGCTATATACTGGACTGCAGATCAAAACTCTGAGCTTCCGTGGAAATGTCGAACACATTACCACTGTACTATGCACTCTCTCCTAATGCAATATTAATCAATATAGGCCATGTAAATATGTAACTGACATTATGAGGATACTGCTGGTTGACTACTGCTACTTAGCGATCACTTCCTAGTGAAGCTAAGTGATTACTAGCAGTTTTGCTAGTAATTATACTTTAGTCAGTGATCGGGAGCTAATGATCATTAATTAGCTATGCAGGAATCATCAGCAAGTTAAGGAGCAAAAGCTAGTTAAGAATCTTTAGCTAATTGCCTAACAATCATAGCCAATTAGTATGTTTTGCAGAATAATGATTATTAACCAGTAATCAATAGCCAGTAGCAAATTATTATTAGCAAATTATTATTATTATTAGCTAATTAAGTATTATTAGCAAATTATTATTGTCTAATTGATTATTATTATTAGCTAATTAAGTATTATTAGCTAATTAAGTATTAGCTTATTATTATTATTAGCTAGTGATTATTGGTTAATGATTATTAGTGCAAATACAACTTTTACATGTACATAGTTAATTAATTATTTGCTAATTATTACGTGTAAAAGTGTTGATTGTTAAGGATCGATATTAGCCGGTGATTTCTTGCTAGTCATCCGTTGCTAATAATGATCTTTCTTGAATGATCAGTTGTCAAGGATATCAGTTGGAAGTGGGTGCCAATGATCTTTTGATTGTTTCCGCTAAGTAACTGTACTACTTTGGTTTGCAAAGTTTTATCCGTTCGGCCATCTAAAATATCATTGTAGTCAAAATTATTGTTTTGCTATTGTTTTCGATAATTTATTAATTTTAGAAAATTTTAAATTATTGTTTTGATTTACTAAATTAGTTCAGTGTGAAGTTTCAAAGCGAAATTTGTGCCAGGTTTGGAACTTTTTGGCACTACCGTAGTTTACAAACATTCAGTTTAATCTGTGTTGCAAATCTGGGTACATGGTGTTGTTTAGGAAAGTACTGATAATTGTGTTACGTAAAATACAAGGCTGAAAAGGTGATTTTTGCATTAATTATCGATATTTTGTGGCAGTTTCAGCTGAAGAATATATGCTGCTTGCACACATCTGTTATTTTGTGAATCTTTTCGTTACTTCACTTCATGCAGAACATAAACTGAGTTGTCTTTCAGTGGTTTTTACGAAGGATGCTAATTATTATGTGGTTCGGATCTTTGAACCCAGAGATGAATGGGTACATGCAGTGATCTCCCAGGTCTTTCTGGACCTGTGATTGGATGTCCATTTGAAGCCTGTAATCAAGGGTATATGCGAGTATTCAGCATGTACTCATGTCACAAATATTTGTGTGTAGTTTAGGGAAAAATAATATTATGACTTGCCGATAGGCCTACGCAACTGTAGCCTGTAGGCTGCCTGTCACATCTAATTTTGCCAGTATAGCCATGGTGTGAATTGACTTTGAACCCTTGTAGCTTCATGTGTAACTATAGAAACTATTCACTCTGCTATCGTTGTTGCGATCGTGTCCAAAGGAGGGATGGATTAAGGAGGTAAAGCTGAAACTAACTGAGGGGGGGGGGGGCAAATAATGAGGGTAGTCGTCTCATCAAGTTTTAGGTGGGTGTAACATATTGACCTTTGTAGCCTATGCACATGGGTTGAGATTATCAGGGGCTAACCCCCCCCCCCCCCAAGACGACCCAGATTCATTTTTTACAGTGTAAATGGTATCTTTTCTCGGGTTTAGCCCCCCGCCCCCTCTGAATTTGTGCTTTCGAATGACTAAAAAGTCATAAACTTTTTCACCGGGAAAATTGGTATTTTTCGGCGAGATTTCAACCCGAGGACTAAAAAAACGTCATCAACTTTTTTGGGCCGAGAAAATATTTGTTGGCGCCGCTCGTTCTGGACCGAGTCTCGGCTCCAACAAATTTAGCCCCTCCAAGAACGGAAACCAAACTCCGCCCATGCAGGCTATGCAGTATGCATGCATGCACGCATTGCTTGTAAAACACCTAGGCTATGTACCCAGGTGCATCACTTTTATGTATTTTTTTTATGTAGACCTACACATTCTTGCCTTGATTGTGTAAGCCTATGTAAAGCACATACACGCATTTATATATGTCTATGTGTACCGGGTAATGCTTGTATGAATGTTCGTTGGCATTGACTCGATGTTGATCGACGTTGTTGGAATACTTACCATTTACTTGTTTTTAATGTCAGGTATTCAAAAATAGTTGACTGATGCGGCAGTTGGCTGATTGTTGTCCAGTATTACAACACCTGATCTGTCAAACTACACTTGTAAACACCTGTAGCGACCTGCCAGGTGGGCCTAATTGCAACAGGTTGAACCTTCATGGAGGGGGTAGGGCATGGAGGGTAGGGCGCGCGGACGGTTTGGCGAGATGGACACGCGTTCGGGTGTGCCAGAAACCAGCGAAATTCTGAACCACCCGCTGTCTATAAATACGAGTAATTTCCCTTTGAACCGTTTCAGATATCGTGTACACAACGGTTAATTGTTTAGTTCTCTTGTTGATTGTCACAGTTGTGGCCAAACGACTATCTCATGGACCATTGCAGCTCTCCTAGAATTATAGTCGTTACATCAATCAGAGGGCTGCGAAGACTTGTGACCTAATTTTCCGTAGCTACTCTTCCGAACGCAATTGCCTTTTCCTATTATAGGAGCCTACATTGTTTGATGTCAATATCGAGAATATTGTCTTCGCTAAATTACGGTAAGCATTATTATTGATTTTTTAATAGGCCTATTATTATATGGTCAACATTCAGTTATTTGATATTTCAAGCATTTAAAATTTCTATTTAAAATATGAGTCCATGGCAAAAATAGCTATTTATGTTTTGAATGATAGGCCTGTAAGTTGAGAAGGCCTAGACTACACCAACGTTTGTTATTTTAAACTTTAGAATTAATGTACGGTATGAATTTATTTTGCTACATTTCGATAGGCCTATAGGCTTGCTAAAAATGACTTCCTGCGGTTATCTTTTATCACTTAGGCCTAAATGACTAAAACAGACGAGTCGCATGTTTCTGCGGACCTAGTAATGCCTCCAATACTGTGACTCCACATGATTGTGGTCATTTGTGGACTTGTGGTTGAAGGTAAGAAACCAGTAGGCTAAAGCTAGGCCTATTCAGTAGGCCTACGTGTAGGCTATATAACAACCTTTCAGCTTATATTTATGATCGTAAATTAAGCATGTATACATACGAGAAAAATGGTTATTAAAAAGTGTTGATCTTTTTAAACTGTGGGCTGGTTCGGATATTATTAGAATATTCCCCTCCCCTATTTATCGTACTTCCCCCCCCAGAGGAGAAGTCGAAAAAAGCCAATTTTGCGTGTGTTTATTTTTGCAAATTGACTTCCATTTGCTATATGTTTTGAACATCAGGCTAACACTAAACAACTATGCTAATTCATACTAGATAATTTTGTTTGCTCCGACTTTAGAGCACTTGATCATACATTTAGGACACTTAAGAACACGCAGGAACGCTTAGAGTCACTAACCAAATTCGAGTTGCCTTGCACTGAACATTGCTCAGAGCACTTAAGCAATTAGAGTTAGCCTATACTTTAAATTTTGATTGCAGCATAAATTTTTCAATTGATCGCATTTTTCAATAATTGGGATGGAATGGTTGATCACCGGATACTCTTTGCCCGGTAGCCTATTATATTCCATCTCCCCAAATAGCTTTAATGGGGGGGGGGGATAGAATGTCCCAATTAAGACACCGGCTTATGTATAGCCTACTTTCATTTGTCATTTCTTCAGTAGTGATCGAAGTCTTTAATAGCTTACATTAAATTTTCTTTGAATGTTTTGTTAGGTAGCCTAATGTTTCTTCATTTAAGCTATATATCAGGCCTACAGTCTGTAATTTAACAGCATATGCAACGTTATTGTAGGACTTCTCTTATAATAATATATTGCTATAATATATATATATATATAGCCTATCTATTTTTATATAGCCTATATATTAATATTAATATATAATAATTCTAATTATACTCCTTCTTATGGGATCATTGTTGAGTTATGAATTCGCGTTGTAAATTTATATGTAGGGCCTAGGTCTGTCCGATGATATTAGCAGGAGCAGACAGCATTAGATAAAAATCAAATGAAAATGAAATAGGCCTATATAATATTGCATGAAAGACTAGCGTGCAGATATGGCAGGTGGGTGACTAGACAGACGGTCAGATGGGCAGACAGGTTTTACGCAGTCGGGAAGGCACACGAGAAGGAAGACACGCACCCGGACTCCCGGAGTGTAGGCTACAGGCACCGGCGAACTGCTCCAGTGGATTTGTTGAATTTAGCCGGAGAGAAATTCGATTGGAGTAAGGTATAATAATATGATGAAGTTGACAGATTCATATCTTTCTATCCGTTCCAATTTATGACATGATATTTTGGAATCGTATTCTTGGTTCAATCCTCTAAATATTGGGAAAAAGTTAGAATGATTAATGATCAGGCATCTGTCGGAAAATGTTTGCTCCCTGCTTATGTCGGCGCGCTTTTGCCCAGCGCGCTAATGGCAGACACCGTAGTACTATACTGTGTCTGCCTGATACTGTTGTAAGTTTATCGCACTAAGCTGTCGACTCATCGATTAATTCGCCTAGACATTGTGTACTTTTTTTCGTCTGGCATATTATGACTATACTGACTGTCGATGATTTGTTCTGTTAATCTGCAGCGTCCTCTGTTTTCGAGTGTCATTCTTTTGCTTAAACTATTTGTTCAGCTAAAGTGAATGTATGCCATTGCCATTGCTTTGATAATTTAATTTGTTCTACCGTGTCGATTACATGGTCAGCTGCCACTCGTTTCTATTTCACTCCTTTCTTTTCTTTTTTTTCTCTTTTGTTTCTTTCCCCCATTGTGTTTATGATTTCTAATTCTTCGTGTTCTAATTTAGATAAATGTTGTGTGGGCACTGCACTAATTAGCCCAGGGCAAGATGTTGGTGCCTGCGAAAATTGTAATACACTTTGTCATACTGCATGCATGAACGCCTCTGACCAGTCAAACACAGAGGATTGGCCGTATGTAGCCGGTGCATACTGTACAAAGACTTCCAATTCTACCCACTTGGAGACCTTGTTGGAACCTGACCTACCTCGATCAAACCTTTATGAATCTGAAGATTCAAATAGACCCCTTCTCAACAATAAGGATTTAGACCCTGACTTTAATTACTTTTTGGATATCGTAAAAGAAAGCAGATATTACGGCGCTTCCCAGCTAACCCATAGATTAGCCAACGATCCCTCGTCATTCTCGATTATGCATCTTAACTGTCGCAGCATTACTTATAAAATTAACGATATTAAGCTTTTATTAACTCAGCTTCCTGTCTCTGTCCTAGCGGTTACCGAAACATGGTTAAATAACTCAACGGCTGGCTCAATATTCATACCTGGTTATAACTTCATACATAAGCATAGGGAGGAGGGAATGGGAGGAGGGGTTGGATTCTTTATTAGACAAGACATCTATTATAGTGAGATGCACATTTGCACATCAACGACATCGTTCGAAAGCCTCTTCATTAACATTAAAGTTGTTAAGTCCGCCGACATTCTACTCGGTGTTTTGTATAGGCCTCCTGGTCTCAATATGGATGACTTTAACACCCAAGTAGACTCGTTATTGGACAATCTTACCCTTTGTAAGAACAGGAAAATATTCTTAACTGGTGATTTCAATGTTGATTTACTAGCACATGGTAATCACAACCCTACCAATGAATTCATTGAAAGTATGATGACCCACCACTTCTTCCCACTCATCCACCAACCTACTAGAATAACTCCCACCTCGGCTACCTTAATTGATAACACTTTCACTAATACCCCTGACTGCATTATTACCTCAGCTATAATTACATCTGAAATTTCGGACCATCTACCAATAGTAACCTGGATTAAAACTGAGCCCTTTACCTCGCGTAATTTGGGTAAAATAGAGCTGAAACGGACTATAAATAGCCAGAGAACTGCTTCTTTTAAAGCACTTGTATCCCAAATCGATTGGACCTCAGTAACAGAGTTATGTAATGCGCATGAAACAAATCAGGCCATAGTTGTAAAAAACGTTTTTTTCGTTTTTTATTCTCTCCCAAAAAACGTCGTTTTTTTCGTTTTTTATTTTTCCCATCGTTTTTTTATCGTTTTTTATTTTTTCTTTAACTTTATTTATTCATTTACTTTCTGTTATTATTCTCCTTAATTTTAATTTTTTCTGATATTCCTTATGTTTTCCGCCAACTCTCAATGATTCAGCTAACTAAAGTCATTATTTCATCGTTTAACATCATCATTAAGAGATAGCCTGCATGTAGTAGGTTCCTAATCAATGTTTTCAAGGCTAAAATGCGGTTTTAGATGTAGCAAAGTCAAATTATTTTCCGTTTCCGTTTTTTATCGTTTTTTTGTCGTTTTTTATTTTTTCGAAAAAAACGACGTTTTTTACCGTTTTTTATTCCGTTTCCATCGTTTTTTACATCTATGAATCAGGCCTTTAATTTATTTACTGAAAAAGTCAAAATTTGCTATGATAAATCATTTCCCCTTAAATCACAGAAGATTTCTAAGAAAAATTCATTTATTCAACCATGGATGACTCGAGGACTGCTAAATTCTACAAAAAAGAAAGAAAAACTTTATATTAACTACTTAAAAAATCCCACGATCGAAAACAAAAATATCTTTACGAAATATCGTAACCGCTATAAATTAATACGCACCAAAATTGAGCAAACTTACTATACTAATGAATTTATTAAATATAGCGGGGATATTTAAAAGACCTGGCAGATAATCAAAACTATTATCAAAGCTGATAACAAAGACACTTCCATTTTAGAAATCAAGGTAAATGACGCCACGATTTATGATTCCACCTTGATGGCGGAACATTTTAACTCTTATTTTACTGGAATAGCAAAATCTCTGTCCTCTGACTTACCCCCTTGTAAGAAGAACTTTAAAGACTAGGGGAAGGTTGCCAAAGATGGACCACGTAAGGATAATCGTCCGTTTTCGCCACAAATTATGAGAAAATAATTATGCAACACGGTCGTTACATAGATTAGGTATAGATACACCATTGGATGCAGTAAAATTTTCATTTAAATAAATAGAATGAAAAAAATTTAAAAAATAAAAAATCGCTTAAGTGGTCCATCTTAGGAGCATGGGCGCCAAAGATGGACCATGGAAAAAATTTATTGTTAAAGGCAGACAAACAATCTTAATTCATCAAACATTTCTGC
Organism: Lumbricus terrestris; assembly: GCA_949752735.1. Taxonomy (NCBI): domain Eukaryota; kingdom Metazoa; phylum Annelida; class Clitellata; order Crassiclitellata; family Lumbricidae; genus Lumbricus; species Lumbricus terrestris. Next base: position 12,341,134 of record OX457038.1, on the reverse strand, counting down.
TAAAATGAACTTACATTAAACAATACATATTATGCAATTTTTCAATAAATAATAAAAAAGAAAAATATTAAATTGTCAATTTTTTTAATTAAAAAAACTTTTGTATAAATTAAAAAATGTAAACAAAGAATTTTCAAATTGTTCTCAAAGTTCCGCATTGTCCACATCACTGTCTATAATAAATTTCAAATACTAGCTTAGTAGAATATATTTCAATAAATAATAAAAAAGAAAAATATTAAGTTGTCAATTTTTTTAATTAAAAAAACTTTTTTTAAAATTTAAAAATATAAACAAAGAATTTTCAAATTTTTCTCACAGTTCAGCATTGTCCACATCACTGTCTATAATAAATTACAAATACTAGCTTAGTAGAATATATTTCAATAAATAATAAAAAAGAAAAATATTAAATTGTCAATTTTTTTAATTAATTTTTTTTTTAAATTAAAAAATATAAACAAAGAATTTTCTAATGTTTCTCACCGTTCAACATTGACCACAGCACTGTCTATAATAAATTACAAATACTAGCTTAGTAGAATATATATAGCAGTTAATTGCATTAGTAATTATGGGCATCAATGATGATTGTACCGTGTTCATGCATAGTCGCCTAACATGGACCACACGTGGTTCATCTTAGGCAACTTGCACACACCCACTTCCAACTCACATAACTTTTTATGCAGTTTTGATATTGGATTTTCTGGTATGGTATCTTGTAAAGAATTGAAAAACTTAGTTCATAGACGAATTACAAACTTTTCAGTAGGTCCGGCCTCGATTTTGTATTCATTTTACCCCCAAGCTATTATTTTATCAAGCAGTGTCAATTGACGTTTTGTCTGTTTTCTCGAAGGTTTTGCTGTGTAGCGGATGTCTAATTATTTCATTCAATCTATCTTGTGACCTGCTAGATACGACAGCATCAAATTTCAATACAGTTTCAATCCTTGTGGCCAATCACGGAGTGGTCCATCTTAGGCGCTGGTCCATCTTTGGCAACCTTCCCCCTATCTGTCTCCACGTTCGATAAATTCTTTTGCTCTCTTACCCACCTGTCCGCAAGAGCTAATGTCGATCAATAAAACTCTCAAATCAACTCATAGTTCAGGAATGGATGATTTATTCCCTCACCTCATATCTCCTGTTATGGAATTTTTAGTTTCACCGTTATCCGATATAATTAATTGCTCACTTACAACTGGGCTTGTCCCCACTGAAATCAAAATTGCAAAAGTCGTCCCAATTCATAAACAAGGTTCTAAAAATGATATAGCTAACTATAGACCTATTTCGGTGTTACCATTTTTTTCTAAATTTTGTGAACGAGTTATGTATGATCGCCTTTTTTCCTACCTTAATCATAAATCTATCCTATACCCTTCGCAGCATGGTTTCCAATCTGGACACTCAACTTCAATGTCCCTATTAGATATCCAAGACAGGATAGCCGCTGCGATGGACAAAAATGAATATTCTATTGGAATTTTCCTTGATCTCGCCAAGGCCTTTGACTCTGTTGACCATAATATCCTCCTAACTAAACTTGAACACTATGGCATTAGAGGTACTTCATTGGATTGGTTTACTAGTTATCTTACGAATCGCTACCAACGAGTTATATGTAATGGTTTCCTTTCAAACCCTTTACCCATTCTATTTGATGTACCACAAGGATCAATTCTTGGCCCACTCTTATTTTTAATATTTATTAACGATCTGCCAAATTCGTCAACTGTGCTACATTTCATTATGTTTGCAGACGACTCTAATGTCTTTTTTCCCATACCTCATATGACCACTTAATACAATTGGTTAATAGTGAACTTATGTCTGCAAGTGAATGGTTTATAAGCAATAAATTAACACTTAACGCAAAAAAATCAAATTGCATCGTCTTTCGTTCCATAGGAAAATCCATTCCCTATGACAATAGTCAAATTGTCTTAAACAATATTGTTATTCCTCAAGTATCCTCAACAAAATTTTTAGGTATCTACATTGACCAACACCTGAAGTGGAAAACTCACATTTTTGAAATTAGCAATAAAATTAAGAAGAACCTAGGCATTATAAAACGAGTGTCTTATCTTCTTCCACTTCATATCTTACGGGATCTCTATTTTACCCTCATATACCCATATCTTACTTACTGCAATATGATCTGGACTTCCACATACGACTGTCATCTTAACGATATAAGGATCCTTCAAAAAAAGGCCATAAGAGTGATAACTAAATCTCCACCAAATTCACACACCAGTCCGTTATTCTTCGAACACAAACTCCTAAACATAACCCAAATTAAATTTCTTCAAACTTGCATTTTCATGTACAAATATATTAATAACCTCCTTCCACCATCATTCTTTTCCTATTTTGACACTGCACCGCACCTGATATGCACTAGAAGCAGTAATGATTTTAGACCTGTGTTTGCTAGGACTAATGTCCGTAAGTTTTCGCTTGGAGTCCAGGGCCCTATTAATTGGAACAGTTTACCCAAAGAAATCCGCTTGGCTACATCCCTCAGCCACTTTAAAACCCTTGCACGTGCACACACATTAATTTACATCTCCTAATCTCAGTTTTGTTGTTTATTAGTTAAGCTTTAGTTAAGCTTTAGTTAAGACATGCTTTCATATATTATTCATACTGTATAAGAATTATTATGTACTATACTATAGCGTCTGTTCTTTCCCCATTTAATCATACCCCACCATCTTGCTTAAATTAATCATGGTATATAGGCTCCCTACTAAGCGGGACTTGTCCCTTCTGGAGGGCCTATTGCTCCCTTCTCTATCTTACAAAGTTCTGTATTGAATACATTACAATGTTAAATATAAATTGTCTTGCATTATTTTCTGTTTGTTATGTTTTTATTGTGGGATCAATAAATGATTTTGATTTTGATTACATGTAGCCTTAGCCTATGTGAGTACAAATACTATTTGCTGTACTATGTAGTATGCATTTATGTATGATTGTATGTGTGTTTATGCATGAATGAATGAATGTATGAGCACATACATGCATGTAGCCTATATGAGTAGCATTGCATCTATGTAGGCTAGGTATGATTATATGTGCATGTATACATGTATGTATGTATGTATGTATGTATGCATGTATGCATGCATGTATGTATGTATGTATGTATGTATGTATGTATGTATGTATGTATGTATGTATGTATGTATGTATGTATGTATGTATGTATGTATGTATGTATGTATGCATGCATGTATGTATGTATGTGTGTGTGCGTGCGTGCGTGCGTGCATGCATCTGTATGCATGCATGCATGCATGCATGCATGCATGTATGTATGTATGTATGTATGTATGTATGTATGTATGTATGTATGTATGTATGTATGTATGTATGTATGTATGTATGTATGTATGTATGTATGTAAGTATGCATGTATGTATGTATGTATGTATGTATGTATGTATGTATGTATGTATGTATGTATGTATGTATGTATGCATGTGTGTGTATGTATTTATGTATGTTTGTATTATTTATATATATCGCCTTTCAGTATACGTTCTTGCAAATACGCTGTCTGCATATAGGCCTATATCTATCTTTCTGATCTACTAGACAGGTGCGACACGAGGAATACACACGTGTGGATCTGAACGGCGATAATTATCACTTATAGGTACATTCAGGCTTCAGCGAATGATTGACAGCTGTCAAAACCTCGAATTAGAAAATGCGAGACAATAAATTATACGAATTGGATAAATGATGTCCTTTAGGAAACCTATGTCTTTCCAGTAAAGCTATTACGTTAAGGCCTGTATTGAAATACAAAACTTGTCATTCATCCTAAATTCACTCGTTCATCCATTCATCTATCCATCCAATTTTCCACTCATCTATCCATGCATCCATCGTATCATCCATCCATCCATTTATCCGTCTGTTCATCGAGCCATTCATCCATTTATCCATCTGCGTATTGTGTCATACATCCATCCGTCCATCCATCCATCCATTCATTCATTCATGCCATCCATCAATCCATTCATTCATTCATGCCATCCATCCATTTATCCATCTACCCATCCACTTATTCATCCACCCATCCACTTATTCATCTACCCATCCACTTATTCATCGTGCCATCCATCCATCCATTCATCCATCTACCCATCGTGCCATCCATCTATCCATCCACTCTCGTGCAGATCCTGGCACAGATGAATTATACAATCGCCATCAATTTTATTTTAATCTGCCGACTCGATCAAATGTTAATGAGGCCGTTAATGAAAGCTGAAGGAAGGACAAAACAGACGGGCGACGATGCCAGCAATAGCGCCAGTCTTATTTGATTACACACACAAATATAATATTAATGCGCCATAATATATATATATAGGCTATATATACATATACATATACATTATATACAAACATCAATGTGTTTCTTCACGTGTAGACTACAGGGTGGTTCAATAAAATATGTCCCACAGGCGAAATGCAATTTCTCAGCAGTCAATTGCGATTTTTCTACCAAACGATCCGAATTTAGAAGGAAGGTATTTCACGAAGTAGTTTTGATTGCCATAAAGGTTGCAGCAGTTTGAATATTCTATTCTATTTTTCTTCCAAATTTACGCAGATGATCGCAAAAGAATTTCTTCACGGATAAATGTTCTGTAGCACAAACATTGTGACACGTACGACCTCATTAGACTACAAGTTATAAAGAAGCTGATAACGAAGAAAAGCTGCAAATACTTGCAGAATTTTTTTTACAAATTAAGATATTTTGAAATTAATTAATCCTTTTTGGCTAATCTTTTAGGTCTACTGCTCGTCATTGGTAAAATGTCGGCAAAAGATTAATGAGATCTTCATAAATGCATTTATATAATTATACATACTACAGACGTTGCGTAAACATGCAAAGACTGACGTACATGTATCTATAGCGTAGGGCCTATCATGTGATCATAGGGAAATGGGTTTGCTCAGAACATGAAGAACAAAGCAATTCGCTATCCAATGTCATACTGGGCTTAGCAAAATGACTTGAGTTTTTTGTACAAGCTGAGGGGAGAACAATTCCAACATATTTCGAAATTAACTGCTTAACGGAGTTCTGAATTACGTTGAAAATTATCGCAGACTGTCCAATTTCTGCAGAACCGGTAAATTCTATTTACCGCGAGATATTTTTTGAGCCACCCTGTATGCGCATGATGCATATATATATATAGCTCTATGCACGCGTAATGTTCGCACGATATATATATATATATTATATATATCTATATTATATACATATATTGTCCCAATGCAGTGTATTCAAGAGTGTTCATACATGTAAATATATTCAAATGTATATAGGTGAACGACGGTTCTCTCTCTGCAGCGCTTATTTATGATGGGCAAATGAAATGAATGGGGGGCGCGTGCCAAACGCCAACCCCCGCATCCGGCAACCCCTCCAGTCTACCTGAGACACCACCATCCAACCAGGTGTGCCTTTCCCGTGCTGCGGCGTCGGCGGCGGCGGCTCCGCGGTGGACCCTTACGCGGCCCCGCCGGAACTCGTCCATCTTTTCAGGTCGACTGCACAGTCAACTCGCGCGCGCGGGACAATGGTAATGCATGGGCAAAAAAATATTCCCGCCGTCGCCGCGTGCACCTGTACAAACGACAGTGCGCCGACTGTGACCGTGTTTTATAGTCGTTGGTCAGCTGTTGTCCGAATGGTAATCATTCAACCGTATTTTTTTCAAGTGAGTCATTTGTTCCCCGAGAGCTGCACGCATGACTCACTGGCGCTTCTGCATGTCGTTGAGATTATTATTTTAAAGCCTTGTCCAGTTTCGGCGGAGGATTTTCTGCACTTGGTGGGAGTTAAGTATTCCCTCTTTTTCATCCCAGAAAAGCAGCGTGGTTTGTGCTAAATTTTCGGATGAATATTCGCGGAGTATCTTTCGTATTAGAAATGTCGTCTGCCTGCCTGCGGTTTGAAGTTGAACTGAATACGTCGTATACGATTTGGTGTATACTATATATATATATATAGCTAGAGGAAATTTCGTCGCTCTGGTTTCTGACAGATTGATAACTAGGTAGGCAGATGGGTATGATAGGTGGGTAGGTAAGTAGGTAGGTAGATAGGTAGGTAGGTAGGTAGGTAAATAGGTAAGTAGGTAAATAGGTTTTATGTAGGTAGGTATAGGGAGGTGAGTAGATGGATAGATAAATGAATGGATGGATAAATGGATGGATAATGGATGGATGTAGGCCATATGGCTTTATGAATGGATGGATGGATGGATGGACGGACGGACGGACGGACGGACGGATAGACAGACAGACAGACAGATAGATAGATAGATAGATAGATAGATAGATAGATAGATAGATGAATGGATGAGCAAAAGAAAGGAGGGCTTGTACATGTAGCTAGGTCTGTGCATTGGAGCAGAGGTACAGTTATTGATATTGATATACCCGTTCAGGTGATGCATGCCTACCTGTAGGCTGGCTGATTAGTTATCATGAGAGGAGAGGAGGTCACAGGTGACTGTATTATTACCCGTTTTCACGCATGGACAGTCGGACACGCCGTGTGCGATTTGGTTGTGCAATCTGGTACACATGGTTTTTATTAACGACCTTCCTCTCAAATTCGAAATATTACTTCTTCAGCGATCAGTCCATTTCGCCCCAATGCTCTTTTGGGCAGGCCGCGTGACGCGTGTCACGCTTTAAGTAACGTATACAGTGACGCGTGTCATGCGTGACTTGACTTCATCCCATCATTGCATGTTCTGTGCAAGCCCACACAACTCGCCAACAGAAGTGCACTAAATTGCACCGGGTGCAGTAACTTTAAGTCACACGTCAAGCATGAGCTGCAAGTAGGCCTACCAGGAGATAGCATTTTTACACAACTTCGATGTCTGACACTGGGGATCTTGAGTGATTCTTGACTCCTGCCTATCGTCGAATTTGATTTGATTGAGCGCCTGTGAATAAGCTGATTCCCGCGACTACGATGTCCGGGCGCTATAGAAGTCACGAGTCAACGATGACGATGGTTGCTATGCAACATAAAAATAATCTTGTTTAGTCGAGACATGAACGGCTGGAACAGAACCAACTCACGCATTCCGGTTGACAGGGATTCTGATCATTTTCTAATTATGATTCACTTAATCAATTTAATCGTCTCTATTCTTAGTCATCTTCATCCAACTCTGAATCGATCATTGCCTCTCTACGACTCGTCGATATTGATTTGATTTGATTTGGTTTGACATGCAGAGTGCACTATGGACCATGTAATGATGTAATGGGTGGAGACTTGGGCGGAGACTTGCGGAGGACGAACGGGTGGCCGAAGGAAGGACGCGAGATTTTGAGCGGACGAATGGCTGAGTCACCGATGAAATTATCAATCTTTTTCCGACCAAAAAACTGATGACCTTTTTATTTTTTAAAAATACCATTTTCTTCCGCAAAAAAAGTTGATGACCTTTTTAAAGTCATCTGGCCGAAGCCGCCGAAATCACTGCAGGAAATACCATTTTCTTCCGTCAAAAAGTTGATGACTTAAAACTTTTTTAGTCATTCTAACGTTATAACGTCGCCAGTTTGTTCATTCGCGAAGTGTACAAATCCTAGCACTTAACGCGATGGGGGTGGGCAAATGCATAGACGGTCCCCACCCACCACATACATTGAAGGGGACCGTCCCCCCTCTCCCCCGCTAAGTCTCTGTCCATACTATGGACCATGGGAAAGGCAGAAGTGTCAATATTTTGAGGCATTTGAAATGTGGCTGTGGAGAAGAATGGCCAAGATTAGTCGGATGGACTACAAAACCAATGAGGTGTTGCAACTGGTGCAAGAAGAAAGATAACTGATCGAAATGACACGGAAGAAGCTGTGAACTGGCCTGGTAACAAAGTCATGTTGAGGGGAGACTCGCTCTTTAGGATGGCGCTGGAGGGAAGAATGGAGGGAAAGAAACCGCCAGGAAGACCAAGAAAGATGATGATGATGATGGCCTGGTTGATGGACACAGAAAAGGGACGGGGATATAAAGAAATCAAGGAAAAAGCACAGAATAGACAAGAATGGTGTCGTTGGAATCTCGGACCTGCCCAAGGGCAGAACAATAACAATTATAAAGAAGTCAAAGCAGAATAGGCCTAAACGATTTCTTACAATGTCTAACTGTTTTAGTTCGCATGAAAGGAATTCGCTCGATAGCGCAGTGGTTCAATGCTGGACCGTCATCTGTGAGGTTGCGTTCAAATTAATTGCCACCAGCGCAAAATCCCAATTCCCCCCCCAAAGCAGGGTGATTAGATTAAACACTGAGCTGTAAATGACCATGCACCGTCTGTGGAATATTAGACGGCAAGGGGAAGGACTGGTCATCCTTTCTCATATGCCGAGACTGAGAAAGGGAAGTCGCCAACACTTCATGCCCATGAATTAATCTGAGGTTAGCCTTATAAGGTCCTGCTGTTCTTTCCCCTTAATCCGCGAGAAATCCGGAAAAACAATTTTTATCACGATGACGCATTCCGTCTGCACGCGATGCTATTGTCCATTTACGTGTGTGTATATAACGTCAAACTTCACGCGGTCTTTAAAGGTTTTAATCAGCGGACGAAGCACGCCAACTGGCAATTATGTAGCTCCCGTGCTTGGCCGTTCATTGCGACAGGTAGACCTACTCGTCGGCTAGATCTTGCCAGATCGAACGACGGAGTGAGTATCGATACGCAATCTCTCCAAATCAATTATCGAACAGAACGTATAAATAATTTAGAGGAAAACTCTTCGGAAAGCTGACAGTGCCAGACAGACGGTGGAATTTATGGTTAGAACACCCGCACTACTACCACCACCTCCACCCCACCCGCACCAGTTCTCTAAGTCAGTATCCTTCAGCCTTGACGTATAGTGACCATGTAATGATGACGTCGTGCGCATTTTTATTGGCGCTATAGAAGTTCTTTAGAAGTTTGTAACTCCACGATTCAGACCAGTGTTTCAGTACAGGTAAATATGCATTGAATGCATATAGGCCCCATATGTAGGCTATATATACATATGTGCATGTATGCGATGCATGTGTGTAAATTGGCTGGTGACCTGCATGCGCTTGACTTTCGAGTGGCGCTTTAGAAATTTGGAGATTACGATGCAGAACTATATAATTAGGCTGTATAGTTAGTCCGGCAAATAGGAAAACCTTCCCTCTTGAGCTGCGCCTGTTTCCTTGGCCACTATGAAACATTCTAGGACCTATAAGCACTTGAGAATTGTTCGTTTTGACCGTGCTTGAGTCGGGAGCACCTCTGAATAGATTCCTTGACGAGGTGATATATAAATGCTTGAAAGATTGAATGTACATGTATTTGTAGCCTATGCGTGTATAATATTGTAGCCTATATGTAAGTAGGCCTATGTAATACTGTATGTAGAATTTTGTGGATCTAGCCTATAAAATGTATGTATTCACTTAGCCTATGCATTTGTACAATACAATTATTGCCATTAAAAAATTCAGAAGTGTCCATACAACAGTACGACTGAACATCGTTGGAGCTGGCCAACTGATGGCTACAGGTCGGGGAAGAAAAGTCGATACCTTAAGTATCTTGATACATATATACAACATACATAAGCCATCCAAGATCCTTTGCATGCATATAGGTCCCTCTCTGTGGAATGTATACTTCCACCATCAGTTCACTCCACCTTTCTCTCTGCAGCCTTTCCTCGTCTTTCTCTCTCACCTCAAAACAACTCCAGTTTCTCTTGGGGTCGATCGCATTCGAGCGCTTCTGAAAGGCTTTTGCTGAGAGAAGCGCTTCATAAAGGATCAAATGCAATACATTGCAACACAATATACATAGAAGTAGGCCTACATTGACTCAAGCTTACACTTGATCCTACCTGAGCATACCGAAGCTGCTCTACCTGTCTCGGCGATCTATTGTCTCACCTTGCGCCTTTGAATAAACTGAGTCCCACAACTTGGTATTAATATGGAGCTAGAAGAACGCGTATTTTTATTTATTACTTACTTACTTAGTCCTTCCGTGCTGGTCTGCACATCGGGCAACACATCCCCTCCACTCGTCACTGTCCATCGCCAGTTCTTCAGCCTCCTCCCATCACACTCGTGGGCCCGGTGGTGTAGTGGTGGCGTCGTTGCCTTGAAGCCGGAAGGTTCGAGGTTCGAATCCACCTCAAGTCGCCGCGTAGGGACCTTGTGCAAGTCCTTCACTCTCTATTGCTTGGGCGCTTCGGCGTGAAACTCCGATGCAGTGTCCGCTCTGCAGTCGGGGGTAAACGGACATTTCCCCCCTGGACATTTCCCCCCCCGGACATTTCCCCCCCCGGACATTTCCCCCCCCGGACGTTTCCCCCCCTACCCTAGGACATTTCCCCCCCCCGTATGCGGAAACCATTTTTTATGGTCTTCAACATATGAAAAAGCGCTTGAGAAATGGAAGCTGGATGAAGACCTTTTACATGTGAAATAGAAGCTGGATTGATGAAAAAGTGCAAGCTAAATAGAAGCTGGATGAAGGTATTTTTTTTATCTTAAATAGACGCTTTATTGATGAAAAAACGCAAGTTAAAAGAAGCTGGATGAAGGTATTTTTAGATCTGAAATAGAAGCTGGATTGATGAAAAAATTCAAGTTTAATAGAAGCTGGATGAAGGTATTTTTAGATCTGAAATAGAAGCTGGATTGATGAAAAAACGCAAATTAAATAGAAGCTGGATGAAGGTATTTTTAGATCTGAAATAGAAGCTGGATTGATGAAAAAATTCAAGTTAAATAGAAGCTGGATGAAGGTATTTTTAGATCTGAAATAGAAGCTGGATTGATGAAAAAACGCAAATTAAATAGAAGCTGGATGAAGGTATTTTTAGATCTGAAATAGAAGCTGGATTGATGAAAAAATTCAAGTCAAATAGAAGCTGGATGAAGGTATTTTTAGATCTGAAATAGAAGCTGGATTGATGAAAAAATTCAAGTTAAATAGAAGCTGGATGAAGGTATTTTTAGATCTGAAATAGAAGCTGGATTGATGAAAAAACGCAAATTAAATAGAAGCTGGATGAAGGTATTTTTAGATCTGAAATAGAAGCTGGATTGATTTAAGGGGGGGGAAATGTCCGGGGGGGGAAATGTCCTAGTCGAAATCGGGGGGGGGAAACGTCCAGGGGGGGAAATGTCCGGGGGGGAAATGTCCGGGGGGGGGGAAATGTCCAGGGGGGGAAATGTCCGCCATCCGCAGTCGGGAGCGCCACTTAGTAGAGAGCTTGAAGAGGCGCTATAACAAGTGCACATACAAACACTTAATGAGCGATTTAATTCGTTGCGTTATTTCTGTTGCGCGGCTTCTTTTTTCCCGGGTGGGTTGCAAGTCCTGAAGTCGATCGCGGAACCCTCCTCCTTTATCCTGGCTTGGGACAGGCTCCGACTATCCTAAGATAGATACCCTGAAGTGGAGTTTTTTCTTCTTATTACGAGTGCAAAAATAGCTACCAGCTTATAGTCTGAGCTGTTTTGAAATGGCGAAACCTTATGATTGCTCTGCGCACCATCTAAGAAGACCGTTTAGAGGCAGTTTAGACAGACTTCGAAATTTTAGAACGTCTAAGACTATAATGATTATTCAAGGAACTAATTAGTAAGTTCTGTTGTATAAAGCATTGATCAATGGAACACTATCAGCGCACGTACATGTAGGCTCAGGTAGTGTGACTCATGATAATGTATAGATTTTTTTATATATAGCCTCGCTTTGAGCACGCGAGAAAAGTCCTTCCGAAGAGCATGGACCTGTGAACTAATATTTTCATATCCCCCCGCGGTTCCATTGTTCGCATTTGTCATGAGGGCAAGTGGGGCTGCACACACTCAGCCCCAATGAGTAGGACCTGTACGTCGTAGTTGTACGCGCAGTTGTTGTGTGTACAGCCGTTGTATACCATTGTCTGTTGTTCGGCCGCATATGGCGGACAACATTGCAACAATAACGTCGGATTGAATTAATCATAAATCAGGCGCGAGCTTTGTATTGGACAGACGACTGTAAACCGCAGATGTTTCATTGTATGGTTTAGCCGGTCGGTCGGTCGGTCGGTCGGTCGGTGGGGCAGCGATCGCAAGAGGAGAGGCTACCTGTTCACGGTGTCTCATCCAAAGCAGCTGGCTACCTGGCCGGCTGGCTACCTGACTAGGTCTACCTGTGTGCATGGCTAACTCTTCTTCTTCCTCGGTCGAGTCCAGCCACAGCCCGCGACGACTTCGTAGCCCGAACTGGTGCAATAAACGTTGGCGTATGATGATGATGATGACACATAAGAAGAGATCGATGGTCTGTGGCTACGGCGGGCGGCTCATCGCTCGGCGACAGATAAGGGTTTTTATGGCCTCGCGTACGTGCCATCCCAGATGTATCGTATAAGCACATCTGGTACGCTGGGTGGTGAGTCGAGCTGCAGCCCGTATTCGGAGTCTTAGGCTTTATAGGCGCGTGCCTGGAAGGCGTCGGAGGCAGAAGACGGCGTTTGCGACGACAACTACCTGTTTGCAGGGTAAGAACAGCGGTTCGTAGAATGTAGAATGTGGTTCGTAGAATGTATAATGTAGTTCGTAGAATGTTGAATGTAGTCGGGTTTTTGTTCTACTGTTGGTACGGCGTTTGGTGGCTGGTCGGGTCAACTGAATTTAGAAGAGAAGAACGAATGTAAGTAGGCTATGTAATTATTCAATGTCTATCTCGGGTTAATCTTAGTTCGTCAGATTCGTGGATTTTGTTTGACAGAATGTCAAAACTCAAATTAGAAAAGGCGAGATAATAAAATACGTATTGGATAAATCATTAGTGTGACGCGTGATTCAAGATTCAAGATTCAAATTTTTTATTGCAACCATTTTTTTATTGTAGCAGCCAGTAAAAAAATCAACACACGAATTAGACAGTTGATGTTTTTACAATATTGGCTACAATGGGATGACCCAAAAGGTATCAGGATCCCTATGAGTAGGATCACCCAAACAATTCAGTCTATCTTACGATGGGATTTGAAATACTGCAGCAACTAAATTTCTCTATACTTTATCTCGTCATATTTATTTCAATTATTTGCGACTCTTCTTGTCGATTCGATAAATCGAAAATGACAAACGAACACGCGTTAAATGGATGACGACATGATTTTCAGACAATAGGTCCTGTATAACTAGAAGTCTCTTAATTTGGAAGGGACTCTTTTGAGTGAGCTTCTACGCAACTCAAAATATCTGCCTTTGTTCGGCATTTGGACGGTGATACAGGATTTAGGCTCTACGCGTATGCGGGAGCTGACCAGCGGTGACTTCTAGTTATACAAGCGCTGTTCGATTAATTATCGATTTACGTTTTGCTCTTAATGACTTTCGCATTTTCGAATCAATAAAATTCGTTGTAATAAATTGCGTGCAGAATAAACACGTTATACATCAATATTATTGTGTGAGCAGCAGATTTTATAGACCGCAGTTAGAGTTTCGCTCTTTAAAAGTGGTGCTATATATATGCTATGTATTTACTTTTACTTCTTCTAATAAACTGGTTGCTGAGGAGGGGAATTCATTCGGCTCAACTGTCGCTGGGTTAACATTTGCGACGTTGAATACAAAGAAACTCATCACAAAACATGTAGATGTAGCCTATGGTTATAGAACAAAAATATTATAGCACGTTCATTTTTGTTTATCCGCTTTAGTTACCGAAGAGGTCATCTATCCCTCTTTTTGGAAGGTTAACCAGTGTTGAACCAGATATTCTCCTGATGTAATACTCACGATGCTGACAGACAATTATGCATTTCTTACAGTTCACTATAGCCTAATTATGGCAATTTATGGAAGTAGAGTGAGTGGCTTGTAGGAATTGACTGTAGGTGTCGCCAACATATGAGGTTATTTGAAACATTATAGAAGCGCTGTAGTACATGTATGTCCCTTCCGTAACGTCGCATGCTATGTATATATATATATATCACTGTAATTGTAATTGTAATTTATAAAGCGTCACGTATTAAAGAAATAGAAACCCCGTTGGCGGTCATGGACCAGAACCAGACCAAAGGCAAATATTTTAAACTTTTATTACAAACTTTAAGTGTTTGTGAAAATGTGAAAAGCACAAACCAATGAAGTTGAGTCGCATGCAGCTCTCGAGCAAGGAGATTCTAATTGCTGGGACCAACACAGGAAACCATTCTGGACCAAGCTGCTGCAATACGTATATGCCAGGGACAATCAGGAGTACACGGGGTGGGGAGCAGCCGACTGAAGGGTGGCATGACCTGGGACCGAGATGACTGAAATCTAGATACCCCAATGTATAACGGGGCAGAGACAACACAACTATTGCGCAAAAGGGTCCGGTTCTTATGTTGCTGGATTGGAACCCGGTGCAAAAAAAGAAGTTGCGCGGTCGAACCGTCGGCATTTCTTAGATCGCAAAATGCTCGATCAGAAAGTCAAAACCGCTTTCAGTCTGAGTAAATTTGCCAACTAGTTTGCAGAACACGGCTAGACCAGTTTCAGTGAATGAAGTTAATGAAACAATTAATTTTGAAGAGCAGCGACCAGACTAGTGTGAGCATAGTTGCTAGAACAGTTGCGTTAGGCAACTGGACGCGATTAAGTGCTGACCAGTTTGAATTATTCTGGACCAGTTCGAGGATAGTTGCTTGACCGCGTGAAACAAAAGTCGAGTGAACATCGGGGGATCATTCTGTTCCTCGTTGCTCTTTTCTAAAGGAAGTCTTAAGCAGACAACTGAAGACTAGAGGAAGAACAACCGGGTCTAAGTTGTGATGAGAACGGTTGAGGCAACAAGCAAGAATCAAAGGCTCACCAAACGGGCGCTGACCCTATTTCTCTAGCACACCGTTTCAAGGGCCTTGTGCTCACCTGTTCCACTTACACACAGACACACACGCACACACGCACACACAAACCAAACACACACACAGGCTTCGATGTGGAATCACCAACAGGGTGTCATTAACCGCGAAGACCTCGCTCGGTGCTTCCTCTTCGGAATTGTTGTCCAAGTTGCCTTTATCATGCAGATGAATATTGGTCAACTTTGGGCATCGCATCCGCCGGGGGGAGGGGGGAGGGCGCGTCCGCCTCCCGCTCCTCGCCCGCTCTTCGACGGCTAATCTACCTCCCCGTCGGCTATTATGCATTTCAAAGGATCCGTGAGAATTAAAGGGAGAGCCGCAGCACGCGAGGCGGTTGCAGAGGTCAGCGATGGACTGCTGTATATGGGTAATTGAACGCATAGCTCGACGCTCAAACGCGACCAAGCGAGGCTTGGTTGGACCGCCAGTATTGCTTTGTTAGGCATGAACGTTTTTTATGCATTGAGGTATTTTTAAAGTTTGGAAGCTGAGCTGATGAGGCTGAATACATTTAATGTGGCCCTTTATGATTGATGTGTTGCATGGCTGTTGTCAGCAGACAACACACAGTCCAGTTTATGGCCACTCGAAATTGAAAAACTACTTTTCCACAAATCATGTCCTTACTCCACTTCTTCCTACTTAACTGTCTCGTCGCTCCACTTCTAAACACTTTCCACCGTTGTAGCATTAATTTTGCTGACTGACTCCCTGTCCATCCGCTGTAGATCTTGACCTGGAGTCGATTGCTGACCCGACCAACCGAACGATTTTGTTTTGACTGAGCAGTGAGCACCTACGAATAAGCTGGACAGTGGACACGCTATAGTTTTTTGGAAGTTGTAAAATCTAGAGATCGTGATTACGATGATCAGGGAAGATTGTATCTACTACCCACGTGCAGGGGCTCGGCCAGAAAAACTCGGGCATGTTCCATTCGAGGGTTGCCAATGTGCATAATCGTAAAATACACAGAATAATTACACACAACATTAGTTTTAACATTTGGAAATTCAGATTTGTGGTTTTTGATCCCTTTACGGCGCCAGTGGTTAAAAACCTTTTTGACTTTAGGGTCACTTGTTCTAAGTTGGAGGACTCGAGGGCCACCTTTAATTGGTTGAACGACATTAGGGGCCTCACGACTAAAATTTAATTAAGAAAAAGCATATAAAATTGTTATAAATGAATCAATATAGAATGTTTTATGTTACTTACAGACGTCAAAATAAAATAATTTGTATTAGAAAATAATTATGTGTTCTATCCTGTCCAAATTGTCAATTTTTCATATATTTTTGTCATTTCTTTGAGAAATGAGGACCATTTTTTAGGCCTGGTGGGTCACTTTTGGCCCGCGGGCCACGAATTGGGAACCACAGATTTACGCTAAACATGCCCATGACCATGTATAACCTATTTTTATAGCGTACAAAAACCTTTAGTCAGCGCGGGCCGTGCGAAACGCACCCGCCGTGGTTCGCACACAATTACTGTTCTCAAGGCGTCCACACAAAAACCGTGACGGCGACGACGACGACAGAGTACCTTGGATCAGCAACAGCCGCTAGACGTCGCTTCTCCTTCCGGTCGATTGCCCTCGTGGCGCTACCTGGCGGTGGCGGTGGGTTTAACTGCGTCGACTTCTGCCGCCATGACAACCCGCCATGAAAATTTGATGAGGTAGCGCAGGCGGTGATGCGTGACGGGTCGAAATTGAAGCCGGAACGGTGGGGTCGGGTGGGGCGGGGTGATCGGGTGTGAGGGGCGGGTTGCTGCAGCAGATGGTTGGCGATGAGACATGGAGGGATGGAGGGAGGTGGGGTGGGGTGGAGTGGAGGAAGGAGTGGGGATGAGAGAAGTTGGATGGGTTTGGGAAAAGATGAATCAGTTTGGCTGGAGACGTCGGAGGTGAGAGGAGACTGGATTCATTTTCGGTGAGCAAACTTAGGTATTTCCTGATTGTATCTTAAGAATGGTTACTTAACGAAATCATGATGGTAGGGTAAAGTAAGACATGGGATGTTGGTACGTGCAGATGAGTGAAATTCATTTGGTAAACGAGAGAAATTGTCATGAAGATATAATCATTAGGATCAGATAAGGTATGGCAGATTAGGATAAGGTATGGTAACATAGTGGGACATTAGCTGTCTTATAATTTCTTATTTTATCATTTTATATTATTTTAATTATCTGATTTATTATAACTTGTATTATTTTAATTAATTGGGTTTTTGCAAGCGTTCAATTGCTGCTTTGATACTAAACTTGTTTCAGTGGGATTAGCCTAATTAATAAATAATATAATAGTTAAAATGTAATTTAGTGAATAGTTGGAGGTAAAGCAAAGTAATCTGAGTATAGTAAAGTAATCTGAGTATCGTAAAGTAATCTGAGTATGGTAAAGTAATCTGAGTATGGTAAAGTAATCTGAGTATCGTAAAGTAATCTGAGTATGGTAGAGTAATCTGAGTATGGTAAAGTAATCTGAGTATGGTAAAGTGAGTTGAGTAAATGCACTGTGATGATAAGTAAGATGAGACGAAGTGAGGCAAACTAGTGTGATGCGGTGGCGAGTAGAGAGAGTTGCGAAAGACGTGTGAAAAGAGGAAGATAGGGCCGGAAAGAGAGAGAGAGAGAGGGGGGGGGTGGAGATGGGGGTTAGTGCCTACGAGTAGAGAGCTTGAGGGGGCGGTATAGAAATGGATAAATAAATAAATAAATAAATAAATGTTTATGATCTAAGATCATTGATTAGTTATAATTATGTTTAAAGAGATTATTGGATTATGGGCAAGGTTACTAAATTTCCTACGATGCAAATGTTGTATGCGTACGTCTGGGTGCACCTACGTACTTATTAATATGCATTTAGAAGTTACAGCATGTATTAACGTATGTATTCATACGCTCATGCATGTTTGTGTGCGTGCGTGTACGAGCAAGTATAGGGTCTCCTTCTGCTTAAATGTGTAGTATTATGGTGTCACAATCATGAACCTATTTATGGTTTAGTTTCACCCTTCCGGAAATAAATAAGTTCAGAATTTTAAAAACCGATTCTTTGTATAATTTGCGACTTCATCTTTTGGACACCCCTGGAACGAAAACCTCGAAATCGTTGTCCTGTCCCTGGTCATTGTGGGCAGTCACAGGTAGGCCTATACCGTGACAGCGCACACAATTGGTGGATTGCAGGTGGGCTATTGTTACTACGAGGACGTGCAGTGACGGTTATTGGACTGTGTAAATTCTGGGTGGCAATCGAGGTAATTAATTTAGGAAATTATTGGCGAACGGTCGGCATCAATAATATCGTCTGATCAAGTCGATTAAGATGCATTGTTCTTTTCAGTTGAAATCTCATATTTTCTGCTTCCGATAGATACATGAGTCATGCTGAATGTGTCACGATGGCATTGCGTGGCTGGTTATAATGGTGGCATGAGGAGAAAGAGAAAGGGGAGAGGGAAAGGACGAGAGGGAAAGAGAGAGAAGATGGAGAGAGAGAAAGGGAGGGTAAACGGAGAAGACAAAGGGAGAAGAAAAAGAGCGGCATATAAAGAAACGAGAGAGAGAGAGAGAGAGAGAGAGACATAGAGACAGAGAGACAGAGAGACAGAGAGACAGAGAGAGAGAGAGAGAGAGAGCACAAGAGAGCGAGAGAGGGGAAAAGAGATTGGGAGAGAAGGAGATGGAAAGAAAGAAAGAGAGAAAAGACGAGAGAAAGACATAGAAAGAGAAAAAAGAGACAGACAGACATACAGAGACAGAGAGACAGGCAGGCAGGCAGAGAGATGGACGGAGACATCCATGACTTTCTGCTCCGTTACCACTGATGCCAAACAGGATACTCAACGCATATCCTACGTTTCTCGTTGCTAGAGTTATCCTTGTTTTAATGCTGGTTATATGACTATGGTTGACCTTAAAGGACTTTGACTCACCTCGTTCATATTGCTTTCATTCACTTCTCTGTCTTCGAGGACTTCATCGTTGCTTGGTTTGGTCGTGGCTTCGATTGATACATGTTGCATAATAAACTGGAGCTATAGAAGTTGTTAATTTTTGAATGCTTAAGTACTATAGTTGCAATGAAGTTGGAATACCGCCAATCAAAGGAATCGCCATGAGGCAAATGGGGGAGAGTGTTCATTTAGGGATGTATCCATTTGAGGTGTCCTGTTGGGGGTGTTTCATTGGGCATGGCCGCATAGTATGGGCCGGTTCAGTTTTTGGAAGTTGCGTTTTCTGCAGTTATTTATCTGGGGTGGCTCAACTCGTGGTCATTTCCCCTCACCCGTGAATTCGCCATTGGCGCCAATCTTGTAATGTGTGTGTTGCCTGTAGTTAGGACCTGCATTGCATGATTGGAATTATAAATATATCCTCTATTTCCCCCTCTCTCTCTGGTCTCCTGACGATCAAACCTGGACCTCGAAATGCTGTCTCTAAGCAGAGTCTCTCTGACGTGATGCAGCGCTCGTAAACAAGCTGGAGCCCCGTCTTTAGCTTTTGATTACAGAACTTCTTTAAAACCGCACAACCCCTTCCCTTCTTTATCCTCCATCATAAATTACTCCCAACCCGATGACAATGACCTTTTTACTATCTTGTAGCTACACGGAATAGCTTCTTGTTTTGACTGAGCACTTGCGAATAAGCTGGACACGCGATATTTTTGGTAGCTGTAAAAATCTAGAGATTGTGATTACGATGATCAGAGAAGATTGTATCTACTACAAGCCACGTGCAGCCAGAAAACTATACAACTACACAAATTCATTTAGAACAGGACAATTTGAGTAGAACTGCACACGCTAAAAAGAAGCTCTATTATAGGCCTACGATAAGCACTTTTAAATTCGCAGGTTACGATTACGATTCGTTTGCGTCGAATAACCTCAGCAACAATAATAATAATAAGGCCATTAATAGGGTCATTCCGGACTAGTTTTATAGCAGTAGTTAGGAGATAAGTCCCCGAGGAATCCTAAATACCTCGAAGCAAAAAATAAAAATAAAAAAATAAAAAATAATATAAAAAATAAAAAATAACAAATAACAAATAATAATAATAATAATAATAATAATAATAATAATAATAATAATAACGACAATTTATATGGCACAGTAACACAGCCATGCCTCGAGTGAGGGTAAAACACTAGCGCCAGAGTTCTCGTGACCGTATATCGCGTCGCAAAAATGGTTTCAAAATGATTCAAATCATGACTGATAACTCATTTAAGTGATAATAGTCAACAACGGTCTGGCATTGTATTCTTTTGTTTTATGAAGCAACGTTCTTCGGCAGAATCAGCCCCGTGACCGGGCGTTGATGGACCATGACCTCTTGACCACCGATGAACGCCTTGTCACCGTTCCAGCTGAACAGTTCAGCTACTACTATGGAGAACTGCTTCTGTCCAATGCGAGCATTGGTCAGCCGAACTGACCACTCGACCACTCTTGGATAGGTTGGTTGAATCGGAAAAGACAAATACGGCCAGTGACTATGCTCTGGCCATTTTTAAGTCATTTATGTACTGTACATGAGTTATCTTATCTATAATAAGCTACAATGTTGTAGCGGCATTTATGGTCTCAATGCCACCTGCATATGGTCTGTTTATTATACTATAATTAGGTCATGTAATATTATTGTATGCAAGCTACACAGGCCTGTAGCTACCTAAAGCGATATCAGGGCTCTTTTAAGGAATTTTTAGAACTGCACAACTCCTTCTTTCCTTTCCCATCCTCCATGGTGAATTACTTCCAATCGGAGGACACCAATTACCATTTTTTGCTAGTTTTGACTGTAAAGAAGTGTTTCTACAACTGCATAAATCCATTTAGAACTGCACATTTTGTGTACAACTGCACGTTAAAAAAGCCCTTAGCGATATAATATGTATAATTGTATTTGGGCAGTTATCTTATTTTGGCATGTGCTTTCCTAAGAAAATAGACCTGCATGTTGCCAGTTAATAAGGTCTTTTTTTACTAATATCATTTATCTGAATATTAGCAATTACCTTGGGCTCAGGGCGTAGCCAGGAAAATTTTTGGAGGGGTTTTCAATGGACAAAAATAAATGCACGGAAAAAAAATCGGAGATTAGTTATTTCGGGGTTGGGTGGAACATGTAAAGCCGCCTAATTACTCCCGTGGTGATAGATAGTTATTGTGAGGTCATTCACGTGTCAAGATCGAGTTGTGTATAGTCCATACAAGGCCGTAGCCAGAATTTGATTTCGGGGGGTGTTTCAGTCACCATTTTTCCTTCCCCAAAAAACTGATGACCTTTTTTAGTCATTCGGCATATTTCGGGGGGTGTTTTCATGGTTTTATTTCATGGTTTTTACATCATGTGCTCGTAAATGCATTATATTATTTTTCACGTTTTCCATTTCGGGGGGTGTTCAAACACCCAAAACACCCCCCTAGCTACGGCCTTGAGTCCATACCTGAACTGATTAAAATTGTCTGTCTTTTAGGGAATCATTTACCTGTGATCATTTACCTATGATCATTTACCTGTGATTATTTACATGTGATCATTTACATGTGATGATGTGATCATTTACATGTGATCATTTACCTATGATCATTTACCTATGATCATTTACCTATGATCATTTACCTATGATCATTTACCTATGATCATTTACCTGTGATCATATACCTCTGATCACTTACCTGCGATCATTTTACCTGCATGTGATTACATGTATTACAGCCGAAGCGGTCGATAGCGTGTCATCAAAGGGGCTGCTTGTTTGAATAAACCGAATTTGGAATTCATCCGCAGAGGACCATGAATCGGGGCTTGAACCGTTTTTGGCACTTGTAGAATTCACTGAATAAATGATTAAGATCAGGGATTCTGCAATGCCTTAGACCGTCGGCCTCAGCCAACAGGTGGAAGCAGCAAGCACGGGCAGCGACCACCGCTTCACCGGCGCCGACCACAGCAGCACCGGTGCCAATCCGGTTCCATCGTCAAAGACTCTCACCTTGACAGCAGCACAAACAGACGAAATTATTCTTCGAAGTCTGTTCGATGAAGCTACAAGTCAAAGATGACTCTCTAACAATAGGCATCGAATCACCCTTCATGACCTGTGGGGTTTATTGAGGTTTTAGTCATTTAGTGTAATATGTCTGTAATTATGCGATGTTATCGGCCAGCTGAAGTGACTGTAGAAAGGCAGATACTTATTGTGTATTATATCAAAGAAGGTCCAATGTGGCGCAATATATTCTTTTACACACGTGTGTGTGTGTATTTGCTATAGGCCTACATTATATATATATATGTATACATATATATATACATATATACGTGTAGGGCCTGTATTTTGCATTTATTTATATACACGTACAATATATTGATAGCCAGTTATTGACTTCTCAGCATCAAATTCATTTTTACAACAATAAACAGTAGAATAGGCTATAATAGTGCAAATGTTTTCAGTGTCCATTTCCGTTATACATTGAAAACATAATTTTATAATAAATGAGATATAATTTCGACGGGGGTTGCCACTTGAAGATTAAAAAGTCAAGAAGACTTTGAGGCCTCAAATGATTTTCAGTTTTAGCTGTAACTGTAGGTTTATCGCTTTTACTATAAGCGAGACTTTGCTTAGATCGGACAATCAATTTTTTGGACACCTTAATCTACATAATTATGCATATTATAGATAATTATTATGCAGTATATGTGGAACGCATGTAGAATGACGTTTAACATTATCTGCGTGTATGTTTGTGTGCGCGTGAGTGTGTTGGTGTGTGTGTGTGTGTGTGTGTGATTGTAGCTTTGTATTTCTACGTGTATAAATAAATGTCTGTGGTTCGTCTAATGAGACGCAGGTGATAAAGTTCCTCGACTTAATTAACTGGACCTTAAAGCACGAGTCTCTCGCTTGCTTGCATGCTCTGCAGCGTTCTTGTACATGTACAATTGTACGTGTAGGCCTATATTATGTCTTTCTGGCGCTGGAAAGCTACATTACCAGAAGAACACAAACCATAAAGGTATTCGCAGGTCAGGATCGCCGCCGCGGCTTCTTAAACAAGCAGGGTGCGATTTTAATGTATGTAGACCTGCATGCACGTATATGTACGTATCAACGTAGTGCGTATACGTGTGTGTGCGTACATATGTCTCGCATTTGCTATAGCGTCCCTTCAAGCTGTCAAATTAGAGGCGTAGTAGCAATGTAATGTATATGTAGCCTACGTATCAACGTAGTGCGTATACGTGTGTGTGCGTACATGTGTCTCGCATTTGCTATAGCGTCCATTCAAGCTGTCAAATTAGAGGCGCTCCCGACTAGGGATGATCTGGATCCATGGAAAGATAACTGGAAGACCCCGGTGATACTGACCGACGGGAACAGCATATGGCGCTGCCACGGTCGTCGTTGTCTCGTTGATGAATAGAGAATGGTGGGAGAAGATGAATTGCGAGACTTACAGTTTATGTAATGTAATCGTATATAATCTTTAAGTATAAAACTCAAAGTTTGTCCTTCTGTGTGTGGGATGCACCAATTTTGTCCGGAGGCCTACTCGGAAATTACAGCGATTCGTTTAAAAAAAAAATTGCAATCGATTCTTACCCACATTTGGAGTTAAACGCCACTATTTTCGGCTGCCAATTCACTTTATAAGTCCCGAGATGTCAACATTTAAACTTGCACGCGATAAGCGATTCAAAATCCATTCACGTTGATAAGGCCTCCATTGCCTACCAGAGAACTACAGCCAATGGCATGACGGTTTGAGGTCACGTGATATTTACTTCTATCGAAAATATTTGCGAGGATTATTCTCGACTTTTTTCTTCTGATCCACACGAGAAAATCATAAAGATCGCGATCCAAAAATCTTTCCATATTTTAAATTTCGCTGTTATAAAAACGATATATTAGACACGGAATAATTATGTTCACTAAACGTCATTATTTTGAGCTCAAATCTTAACGTCACATCTCGCCAAACCGCGTAGCAAAAATGTTGTGGACGTAAATAATCTTTAAGTATAAAACTCAAAGTTTGTCCTTCTGTGTGTGGGATGCACCAATTTTGCCCGGAGGCCTACTCGGAAATTACAGCGATTCGTTTAAAAAAAATTTTTGCAATCGATTCTTACCCACATTTGGAGTTAAACGCCACTATTTTCGGCTGCCAATTCACTTTATAAGTCCCGAGATGTCAACATTTAAACTTGCACGCGATAAGCGATTCAAAATCCATTCACGTTGATCGCCTCCACAAGGCCTCCATTGACTACCAGAGAACTACAGCCAATGGCATGACGGTTTGAGGTCACGTGATATTTACTTCTATCGACAATATTTGCGAGGATTATTCTCGGCTTTTTTCTTCTGATCCACACGAGAAAATCATAAAGATCGCCATCCAAAAATCTTTCCATATTTTAAATTTCGCTGTTATAAAAACGATATATTAGACACGGCATAATTATGTTCACTAAACTCATGACGTCATTATTTTGAGCTCAAATCTTAACGTCACATCTCGCCAAACCGCGTAGCAAAAATGTTGTGGACGTAAATAATGCGAATATAACTGCAAATAATCGGAATAAAAAAGCGTAGATTTAAAAAAATTCCTTTATCTAAGTGGCAAAGAACAATTTATGAAAAAAGCACGTTGCGCTGAATGGTAGTATCTTTTCAGAAAAAGTCGTTTTTCTCAGTTACGTGTCGAATGGACTTAACGGGTTTTGCTCTTCGATTATCGACCAGACCTGTACACCTAGCGGAGAGGTTCGTTACCTCTACCTTGATGTCGTATGTGAAGCTTTTATAATTATGTGATACTTGTTCACCAGAGTGCTGTTTTGCAACTGGTTGCATTAAAGAATATACTTACTTACTTACCTCTCCTTAACGCGGGGGTCGATGGAAGGCGCCGCAAGGCGGGGTCAGAATGGTGAAGTCGGAACGGGGTCAGGCGTGACTGGGGACAAAAACTTATATTTCCCGGGCAACGCCGGGTAATTCAGCTAGTTATTTATATATGCAATCTATATCAACAAGATGGCGGCCGATTAACAACACGTGCGGCGTGCGACAAGAAACCTAAATTTCTTAATTTTTAATAATAAACAGACATTTATCGTCGTATAAAGATTTCACGATTAAACGGAACTTATTCGTGCATCTGGTCTTTCTGCCTACGAGGATATTCTTTACGAAACCATGTCTAAAAAAGGAATGAAAGCCGAGGACCGAATTAGAGTCGAGGACCTCCTTGAAGTTTTTCAAGACGAGCGAATTCTTGATGCAATCGCAGTCAGATTAATGGCCACCCTGAATAAACTCGTCGACACTGCTGTTGAATCAAGATTCGACAAGTACATGGAATCGTTCTCTAAAAAATTGGAAAACTCGATCGAACAAGCCACAAAAGATATATGCACAAAACTGCATGCATCCCATGACCTCAAACAATCGTCTTTGGAACAAGAAAACACTCTGCTCCGCCAGAAACTTGACGAAGTGGAGAACCAATCTAGACTCAACAATTTGGTTTTCCATGGACTTTCTGAATCCACTGATAAATATCTGGTCAGTAACAAGAGTGCCAAGGCTCTTTCTCATCAATCTGATACACTGGACCTAATTGACGTGTGTAATAAACGACTTCAGCTTAACATTAAAGAGGAGGATATTTCCTACACATACAGAATCCCAGCCCAGGGGAAAAGCAAATGCCGGCCATTGGTCATCCAATTTACGCAAAAAAAGGTACGAGATGCTATCATTGGATCGAAGAAACTTCTACGGACTGACTCAGAGAATCCTCGAATCTTCATTAACGAGCACCTCACACGAACGAATTCCCAGATATTCGCCAAGGCAAGAAGTCTCCTAAAATCAAAAGCTATCCATTCGACCTGGACAGCCGGAGGAAGAGTCTTTCTGAAGAAAACCGACCATCTGAGCGAGAAGCCTTTCAGAGTGGACTCGCTCACTTTCCTCAACGAATTGGAGAACCAAATCTCAGACTTATCCCAATAAGGTAGCATGTGACTAACTCTCTATTTCTCTGTCATCAGCAGTTTGGAACAAATCTAATCTATATCTGCTGAATTCATCCATTTATTTCCAATTTCAATTTTTGGATACTCTTCTACAAAACTATGAAAGAGTCTAGAGAC
Organism: Lumbricus terrestris; assembly: GCA_949752735.1. NCBI lineage: Eukaryota > Metazoa > Annelida > Clitellata > Crassiclitellata > Lumbricidae > Lumbricus > Lumbricus terrestris. The sequence continues at coordinate 12,314,925 of OX457038.1, read as the reverse complement.
TAACAGAGTTTTACACATTCACCGTGAACTGTTTCCTCTCTTTCAGTCTAGTCTACTTTTTTGCTATAGATCTTATAATCTCACCTCTGTGTTTCCTCTCTTTCTCTCACATGTATCTTAACTTCTCAGTTTTAAACTTCCATGTTTGTTACTTTAAAAAAAATGTTTTTAAAACTTTTTGGCTTACTTAGATTTTCTCTGTTCACTTTTGTATCTTTATCTATTAATTATTTTGTAATTATTTTCATTTTTAACATGATGGTTTTTTTTTCCCCTGTGGATGACTTAAAACATTTGCTTGTACTATATATGACCTAAATAATGTTTCACATTCACTCAAGATGTGATTGACAAGTAATTGAACAATTTAAGTACAGTTCTAAGCTATTGTTCTTCGTTGATTTTAGCATATTAATCTCTGACTTTGATGCCTTAATGACAATTGATGGTTGGACTCAAATGCACCTATGCAAAGTAATTAACTTGATGTGTGTAAGTTGATGAATTGTTATTTTATCCTGTTTAATTCTTTTTCTATTTTTGCTGACTGCATATTCATTTTGGTGGCATTTGAGCATTTGAACCTTTATTTACCACACTTTTATTTGTCGTGTCTTCTACTCCACTCCTCTCAACGTACTCTCAGTTTTAAAATTGCATTTTAAAAACTTACCTGTTTATACTTAAATGTACTTCTGTAAATAGGTTATTTTTGTTGTACGCCTCTCTGCCAGCTTGCTGAGAGACATACACTTCGGTGTATTTAACCCTAGCTTAAGCGAAAACACTGAGCATGAACTTGATCTTTCAATTGACAGCTGTGATTCTATATCTGAACACCCTACCTCCATTATTTCTAATACCCTGATGCAATCTTCCACAAATGAATACTCTTTTACAGCTAATCTATTCCCTTTTTCCCAAGCACAAGTTGGGTCCAGTGAGGATATACTAAAAACTTCAACCGATGGTTATGTAGGATTTCAAAGCGACCTAGGAGACTTAAGCCTAGAAGTATTAACAGAGGAGAATGATAATCGAACTCTATTAAACAACCCTGATCTAGATCCTGATAGCAACTATTTTAATGATTTGCAATGTGACAGTACATATTCGTCTATTCAATCCCTCAGATCAAAGCTAGCCTCCTCTCCAAATTCTCTATCATTTTTGCATGTAAATACAAGAAGCATTTTACCAAAAATTAATGAAATCAAAGATCTGCTGAACTCTTTACCAGTATCTATACTTGCATTAACAGAAACCTGGCTGAACGAATCCAATACCGATCTAATAAAAGTGCCTGGTTATCAATTTGTTCATCGTTCCAGAGCATCTGGAAAGGGCGGAGGAGGAGTGGGATTCTTGATTAGAGAAGAAATCTCGTACCAAATTTTAGACTCAATAGGATCTGATTCCTCTCCTTTTCAATTTTTTGAAGGTCTTTTTATTCGCGTAGTACATAAAACTGGGACAACCACAGTTGGGGTTATTTATCGGCCACCTGGGCTTAAACTAGAAGATTTCTCTGAAGAAATTAACAACATTTTAGATGGTATGCTAAAAAAATCAAAAGACATAGTAATTTTAGGTGATTTTAACATGGATCTCTTGAAAATTAATAGCCACAAGGCCACTGCTGATCTCTACCACTGCCTTACCGCCCATCATCTATTGCCTCTCATAACCAGACCTACTAGGATTACTGACCATACATCTACATTACTAGATAACATATTCACTAACATTTGGACCAAACTTATTTATTCCTCTATTCTCATCGAAGACATCTCTGATCATTTACCAATCATAGCATGGTTTGACTTTAGTCCCATCAAACCTCCTAACAAGCCTCAAACACTGACATTCAACCTAGTATCTGATGACCATAAAACCAAATTTTTGCAATCCTTAGATTCTACGGACTGGTCTGATATCCGTGAAGCTTGTACAGAACTAGACACTGATAAGGCCTATGACCTATTTCTTAGCAATTATAAGAAGCTTTATGATGATTGTTTTCCAATTTCCACTAGGACTTATGCTCGCAACTCTATCCCAAAAAAGCCGTGGATGACTCGGGCACTGGTAAAATCTAGTAATAAGAAAGCGAAACTATATAAAACATTCGTAAAAAATCCAAATGAGGCCAACAAGAGGAAATTCATCCTATATAGAAACAAATTTAAGAAAGTTAAATTGCAAGCCGAAAAAGATTATTATGCATCCGAATTTTTAATCCATAGTAATAACCTTAAAAAAACCTGGGGTCTTCTGAGGAGTATACTGGATAGAGATACTAACAGAGAATCTGTAATTACTGCATTGAATGTAAATGATGAACAAATTACTGACCCTCAGACTATAGCAACTAAATTCAATAATTTTTTCACAGGCATTGCACAATCTCTTGTTAATAAAATACCTGCTGCAACTAACTCTTTTCTCTCTTATTTATCCCAACCCCTTCCACATTCTATAGCATTAATCCCTTCTACACCTTGTGAAATAATGAACCTTGCGCATACCATTCGCACTACGCATAGTAAAGGAGTCGATGGAATTGACCCTGCCATAGCCCTATTAACATTGCCTAAAATTGCAATTCCGCTATCAGAGATTGTCAACTGCTCATTTACCACTGGAGTATTCCCCTCTGCATTGAAAACTGCCAAGGTCATACCCATTCATAAAAAGGGCCCGAGGGACAATGTTTCTAACTACAGACCGATTTCTGTACTCCCATTCTTCGCTAAAATATTTGAAAAATTAATGTACGCACGTTTAGATAGTTTTTTATCAAAAGAGAAAGTACTATTTCAGTCTCAGCATGGGTTCCAACAGGGTCATTCTACCTACATGCCCCTTCTAAGCATACAAGACAAAATCTCTAATGCAATTGAAAATAACGAATACTCCCTTGGTATCTTCCTTGATGTAGCTAAAGCCTTTGATTCTGTAAATCATCATATTTTGATCAAAAAACTTTATAACTATGGAATTAGAGGGACACAATTACAATGGTTTGTTAGCTATCTGGAAAATCGTTTTCAACTGGTTTCTGTTAATAATTGTAACTCTGATCTACAACTCATTTCTCACGGTGTCCCTCAAGGATCTAATCTTGGACCTCTTTTATTTTTAATCTATATTAATGATTTACCAAATGTATCGCCTTCTATGTATTTTGTGCTATTTGCTGATGATTCTAACTTATTTCATTCTGATAAATCTATTGATACCCTTTTCAACACTGTAAATTCTGAGCTTCACCGAGTCGTTGATTGGTTTCGATCTAATAAACTTACTCTAAATTTGGATAAAACCAGCTACATCCTCTTCAGATCCCATAAGAAAAAATATCCCAATGAACTTCCTATTCTACTTATTGAAGGGACTCCTATCACCCAAGTGACTTCCACAAAATTTTTGGGTGTATACATTGACCAGCATCTAAATTGGAAGGAACACATCAGTAATATCTCTAGCAAAATTGCTAAGACTGTTGGTGTGCTATTTCGCTCATCTAAACTGATTCCTGTCTCTATCCGGTCTATGCTATACTATTCTCTTATTTATCCTTATCTAACCTACTGTAATTTAATTTGGACGTCTACTTACAAATCTAATTTTATCAGACTAGTCACCCTTCAAAAATATGCAATCCGTTTTATAGCTAATATTCCTCGCCGGGCCCACACCGCTCTGTATTTCAAGGAATTTGGATTATTAAAGATCGATCAAATTAGGCACTTGCAAATAGGAGAGTTTATGTACCGCTATAACCATGGCCTATTACCACTTGTATTTAATGATTTCTTTAACCTTACCTCTCATCGCCACTCTTATTCAACTAGAAAATTAACTGTTTATGACCTTCCCTACGCACATACTAACACTCGTCGATTCTCTATACAATATACTGGCTCCCAATATTGGAACTCTCTCCCTACATATCTTCACTCCCTACCTAACACAAGATTATTTAAGCATAAACTTCGCCTTTATCTACTTAACACACTTCCTGATATTTAACGGTTATGGTTTCTGCTCAGTGGTTTCGCCAAGCCCTTAGTTAAGTCTTTAGTTAAGTCATTAGTTAAGAGTTGGTTTTTTTCTTTTCTCGTTATATACAACAATTTCGATTGCTAAATTTTTTTTTCTCTCTCCCTCATCATTTTTTTTATTCCTACAATTGAATGTTCTGTCATATTTTTCTGTTATATTTTACATGAATTATGGGTGGCCCTATCAGCGGGATTTTCTATCCCTTTTGGGTCTCCCCATTCTTCACCAAATAATGTTGATGTATTATTCAATGCCATAATTGTATCATGTTTGTTGTTTTGGTTGAGGAAAAAAAAAATTAATTAATTAAAAAATTAATTATATACTGATGTATATATATACTACATATATATATATATATGCAGTAAAATCTTCGGAAAATCTCAGCGCTCACAAAAGCCAAACTATGGAGACAGTGAAGCTTAACAACCGGCGCCACATGAAATAAAGTCCGCAATGGTTATAGGTTGCGCAGTAGTAGGCCTACTCTGTTCTAAAGCCATGCCAGAATCTGGGGAGTTTAAGACGAAGAGGTAATGGTTGTTGGTGCATGGTGGCGTATCTGAGTTGAATCAGGGTGTCACAGCCTGGAGATTAGCAGGTTGATTAATTAAATTAATTAATTAATTAATTAATTTATCGCATTTGCTATATCGTCCCTTCAAGCTCTAAAAATTAGAGGCGCTCCCGACTAGACCATATAGTGCGGACACTGCATCGAAGTTTCACGCTGAAGGGCACGTGTAATTGCGAGTGAAGGAGTTGCTCAAAATCCTTACGCGGCGGTTTGAGGTGGATTCGAACCTGAAGCACTCCGAGCCCACCACTGCACCACCTCGCCCAATGACATCATGTGACCGTTCAATTAAACCTTCTCTGTTCTTAGCAAGATTCTGTGTAAAACTATCAAATTACAACTCAGGAATGGTTAGTCTTAAATCAATCAGTCAATCAATCAATCAATCAATCAATCAATCAATCAATCAATCAATCAATCAATCAATCAATCAATCACTCAATCAGTCATTCAATCAAATCAATCAGTCAATGAACCGATCAGAATTTATATAGCACCCCTTCAAGACTTCAATATAGCTACTCAGAGGCGCTCCCTGACTGGGTCAAGCGGGAAAAACAGTCGTCAGCAGAAAACGAATCTCTGTTCAAATAACGAACGGTCCCGCAACAAAGAAAGTCTCGATTTTCTTACCAATAATTTTTTTCTAATAATATAATATAATATAATATAATATAACAGGGTTTACGGTGGTTCAGGAGACTCGTGATCTGTGTGAGAACCACCACTTTTACAATGTTTTAAAAACCTATCTGCCCTAGCTTGGCCTTGAAGTTTATAGCCTAAGTGTCTCCACCGACACTGTCTCTTCGCTCAGCTCGTTCCAGGCCTTCACTGTTCTGCTGCTAAAAAAATCTTTGCTTGATGGCACCCTCGGATTTTCTGAATATTTTATATTGGTGTCCTCTTAAACCTCTATTGTCAGCCAATTGAAAAAATCTTGAGTATGGTGTTATTTCTTTGTTTGTCATCAGCTTGTATGTTTCGATCAAATCTCCTCTGCATCTTCGCTTCTCCAGTGTTGTTAATCCACATTTTATCAATCGTTCTTCGTATGTTAGAGTTCCATAACCTCTGATCATTTTAGTTGCTCGCCGTTGCACCTTTTCTAGCACCTGCTTATCTTCTTGTGTGTATGGACTCCATGCCTGAACACAGTATTCTAAATGAGGTCTGACTAGAGTTTTAAATAACTTCAGGATGATGTTTTTTTCTCTGCTGACCACTGTTCTTTTTATGTGTCCCAGAACCTTGTTTGCTTTGTTCGCTGCTTCTCTGTATTGTCTTGATGGTTTTGCACTTTTGTGTATTATGACTCTAAGATCTTTTTCCTCCTCTGTTGTTCTTAATTTCCTGTCTCCCATTCCATATTCAAACCCCATGTTCTTTCTTCCCATGTGCAGTGAACACTGCACATTTATCTACATTTATCTCCAGTCTTCGGACCACTTGTACAGTCTTTCCAAGTCATTTCTTAGTGTGTTGGCTTCCTCCTCGTTGTTCACCTTTGCGCATAGTTTTGTGTCGTCAGCAAACTTAGAGATTTTGGAGACAATTCCTTCATCTATATCATTGATAAAAATTACAAATAGCAGTGGCCCTAAGACCGACCCCTGTGGTACTCCACTTGTAACATCTATCCAGCTTGAGTTTTTGCCCATTACTCGAACTTGTTGTCTCCTCCCTTTTAACCAGTTGGTGACCCAGTTCAGTAGACACCCTTCTATTCCGCATGCCTGCAACTTCTTGGCTAATCGTTTGTGTGGTACCTTGTCGAAAGCCTTTGCGAAGTCCAGATATATCAGATCCACCGAGTTGTTTTTGTCCAGATTGTCGTAAACATCCTCGAAGAAATCTAACAGATTGGTTAGGCAGGATCTTCCCTTCATAAACCCGTGCTGGCTGTTGTTGATAAGTTCATTCTCATTCAGGTGTTCAATCATACTCCTTTTTACAATTTGTTCCAACACCTTACATATTATGCAGGTTAGGCTGATGGGTCTGTAGTTGCTTGTCTCACTCCTATTTCCTTTCTTAAACAATGGAGTGACGATGGCATCTCTCCAGTCTCTGGGAATTACTCCAGACTTCATCGATTCATTAAATATATCTGCCAGAATGGATCCTACTTCGTATCTCACTTCTTTCAGGAACTTTGGGTGAATCTCGTCGATTCCTGGAGTTTTATCTTCTTTGAGGTTTTCCAGCATCTTTATCACCACCTCTTTGGATATGTACACATCTGTCAACTTCTGGTCGTCGCTGCCTTCGAACAATTTATTTGGCTCTGGTATGTTTGTTATGTCTTCCTTCGTGAGAACTGATCCGCTATCCGCGAATCTTTGCTATAATGTTATGCTGATTAAAAAACTCAGCTCTAATTGCAGTTACTAAGTCTTATTTGCGTGTATAGTTAGGATTAGGAAATGCAAGCTATAGAGCAGTAAATCAAACAAATGGAAAACAAGATAAGTACGAACAGGATAAAAGGCTTGGTCAAAATAAGGTTGGATTGATAATGTTTCAACGTTCTTGAATAACCTCGTGCCCTATGCTTGGCTATCGAGTGGCAGTTTAGACAGTGGTTAAAGTGGTCTGGGTGAGCAGTGGGAACTCTAAGATTTTGAGTTGGCGGACTTGATGTATGTATGCGCACTTGTTGTAGCGCTCCATCAAGATGGTATACACTAGACAGGGCCTTACCCCCACCGCGACGCGCCGAATCGATAGCAACAGAAACAAGCAACATTAATATATTATCCAATTCTATAATGGCATAAATTTTTAAGTAGGACTAGCAATCAAATTTTACTATAAAAATGCAGACATATTCATTCATTCATTCAATGATCGGTATCAAACATGAGAACTAGCATTCCAAAAAATACATGTATACACAATGCAAATACCCCAATAAATGTATTAATTTCACGAAGCAAAACTAATATTCACTTTATTAATTCAATTGAATTAAAACTTTGGATCACTTAATAATTGCAGACAGGAAATACAGAAAGGACTTCTGATTCAGCCAATGATGTGGTGCCACATAAAAGGAAAATTGCAGGATTTCTTCCTGAATGTAAATTTTAAAAATCCAGACAAAAATAATAACATCTTTTGTATCAAGCAGTCAAAAATTTATATAAAGAAAACTGAAAATTTGATTCAGTACAATTGTACATATAAGCTGTGACAAATATTACAAAATTCTAAACAATGTGAATACCAAAACAAAAGCAAGAATTTCACAGAGCAAACCTACCGGTAATACCAACTCGAATTAATTGAATTAAAACTTGAATCACTGAATAACTGCAATCACAACATTCTAAGAAAAAATTGAAAGGACTTCTGAATCAGCCAATGGTGTCCAAATGACAAGAAACATTGTTGGATAGCCTCTTGAATGCAAGTTTAAAAATCCAGACACAAATAATGCTATTTTTTATCATCATGCAGTCAGAAATTTAAATAGGCTAAAGAAAACTGAAAGGAATTTAATTCAGTCAATGAATCAATAATGCTGACTAGACATGAAGAAACGTGCAGGCTGGCCCTCCTCATCAAACATAATGCACAATGGTGCATATAAACAGTCATAAAATATTACAAAATTCTACAGAGAAAAAAGTCATGTAAAATTAAGTTGGCCATATCAATTATGTTTTTCATTGACATGGAACCACCCAACTTACTAAATGCAATCATAAAAGATGCCACAGAGACTCAAAAGTTTTGCTTAGCTATATAATATGCTGTGCGAAACACAGCTGTTGTGGCTAAATGATGTTCAGCACTTTGAACGACAATGGACGTTTTAAGTAATTCTGTTCCTTGTGCCTGGAAAACAGAGAAAGCTTCATTGTGACCAAATGAATTCTTATGGAGGAACATTTTTTTCCCAAGTGATGATAGCTGTGCTGCGAGAGTAGCCCCACCAGGCGCAACTGTTCCATTTGTCCATTCAGCTGGAAGTTTCGTTTTCATTCCAGCATTTGTTCGGCTTGGCCCCAAACCTGAAACTGCCTTGCACACAGAACAGCCCAGATTACCTCCTATTGCAAACAGCCAGTCGTTTGCCGACTTGAAGTACTTCCACTGATCTAGTGTCCAGCAGTTTGGCCAGCTGGTCAGTGCAGTAGTATCCTTCGGAACAATGGCATCATCATCGATGTCATCTTTCGAGTTAACACCAACGATACGTCTGTCGTCACTGTTAAGCTTCGATAAGCACCTAAGGACAAAAAGAAATTTCATGCCAAGGTTTTTCAATGCAAACACATGCACTAGTTCCCAGCCGTTTACAACAAGATACTCTATGCAAAAAATTCACAATATTTATTTTCCTTGTGGCACAATAGTAAAGTGCACCTGATTGAGGTCTGGCAACCGGTTTATTGAATGAATGAAAAATATGTATTTTTTACATACAAAAGTTGATGAATTCAAAGTTGTTAATTAATATAATTAATTAATGCCAGTTTTTCCCAGAGGGCTTCCTGGGCAATGCTTATACGACACCATATATACCCTAAACTGGCCTAAAGCTTCTAATGTGCTACAACTGTACAAAGACGTATATACCATACGTCTTTGTTATATGTTTGTATGAGAACCTGTTATAGCACCCCTTCCAGATTTCTTCTCAGAAGCACTCCCGATTACAGCACAGACACTGAATCGGAGTTTTGCACCAAAGCGCTGAGCAATTGCAAGTGAAGGACTTGCCCATGATCCCTACACGATGGCTTAATGTGGATTCGAACCTGCAGCCGGAGGGTTGCAAGGCAATGAACGTTCATTGCCTTGCAACCCTCCGGCTGCAGGTTCGAATCCACATTAAGCCCACTACACCACTGTGCCCCAGTGGCATCACTAGGATAGTGTCACCAGGTGCGGTAACCTGACAAGTTACATAATGGACATCCTACCTCACCCTTACAAAGCCTCACCATAAAATAGTACTAGAAGACAGATGTTCTTGCATCACTATTCTGAATTTTCTTAAGGTGTCACCCAGTATCGCCTGCTCTTCTCACACTGTCATACCGTAAAGTTCATAAATATAGTATGCATTTGTGCTAGCATAAACTGTGATAAAGAAAACTGCTAACATTATTTCATTTAAATAAATTCTCACAACACAAACCCAAGTTTGAAATCAGTTTGACGTGTCCCTTCTGCACGACTTGTTGATGCCATTGATGGTCGAACATCAGACAAATTTGCATTTGGAGCTGTTGATGGTGAGGCGGGCAGCACAACTTGTTCTTCCTCCAAGACAGTTATTTCCTGATCATCATACGCAGCATCAGAAGTTGTTTTCCTTTTTTGCTCGGATTCTGTGCAGGTGATATGAAGTGACTGGAAACACACATACAAATTAATTATAAATACATAATGAATAGTCATCCTGAATCACCTGAACATAGTTGCCTAAAATAGTTTTTCCGTTTTTAATTTTCTTATTAACTGTTTTTGAGGATTTTTCACATCGTTTTATTCCGTTTTATTTTTATGCACTTTATTATTTATTTACTGTCTGAACATTTTCCTTAATTTCATTTTGTCCGATATTCCTTACATCTACACTGTACTCTAAAGGATTCAGCAAACTAATTAACGTCATTATTTAATTTTTAATGTCATCATTTGAGAAATAGGGTCTACACGGTAGTAGGTACCAAAAAAATGAAATTTATACGAGTTATTTTGATACAACTTCTTAGGCCTATAAGTAACAATTTTAAGTACAACATTATAATTTAGTAGGCTACACATTGATAGTCGTTACTTCTCATTAGATTTTAATTGTGTTATATCAATCAGCATAAACTTATGCGGACTTAGGCTATGTCTAGGCCTACAATTTAAATTTGAAAAGGTATACATACCTTTAATTTTTCTCAATTCCTTATTCAACCGAAGTTTTAAGAATTAATTGTCACTGACAATTAATTTTGACCTAGCCTACTAAAAAGTTGTGTTATTTTCCAATTCAGATGAAAATGAAAAAACAAGGTTTTTAAGTTTAAAATGCAGTTTAAGATGCAACAAAGTGAAATTAATTTCCATTTCCGTTTTGACTTTTTCGAATAAAATGACGATTTTCCGATTTTTTTTCTCCATTTTCATGGTTTTTTACATCTATGACCTGGGATATTTATGTGACCTATTGCTCTTCAAAATCTATGAAAATTAGAAATGCGGACAAATAAAAATTTACAAAAGAACACAAAGTAGTTAAAACTTAATACAGATACCGGTAGCCTACATAAAAGTTTAAAGAGTAGGCCCTACGGGTTAAATTAATCAGTTACCTAAATGCATGCATATTTTAAAATAAGGTTCAACAGTGAGGAAGACTGTTCAAAGGAAGACTGAAACCTCTGAATGGTTAATATTTTAATTGAAGAGCCTTGTCCCTGGGTAAGTTGGTAAGAAATTTTTAGATTTTTCACCAACTACAAAGTTGCCAATGCCAACTAATTCAAAACTGCATACATTCAACTTTACAAAATATGACAGCGAAATATAACAGCGAATAGGCCCTACAGGAAAGAGCATGTTCCTCCAATACAGCATTCTTGCAACGCTCATGCAGTCATGCAAGGCGTCCATCACGTCCTACTGTTTAGTTTGCCAACTGCCAAATGGAAGTGAAATAGCCAGACTAGTAATTTTCTGGCAAACGTGTAGTTAACCCTCTTTTATATTCATCCAATGCCGAACTTCGCCCGTTTCAGCTTACATGCATGGCACACCCTACGCTGGATCCCTTAAAACTTTTTTATCACCGTGGTTGGATTGGAAACGCTTTAAAGTGACTTACTAAAGGCGCTATATAAATTCTTGAAATGAATGAATGAATGAATCCAGCCTCAGCCCATTGTGGTATTATTGGCATATTAAAGTTTTTGTGGCAAAATTCCTTTCAGCAAAAGCAATGCCCCTGTTTAGGCAACTTGTATACAAAATGCTAAGAAAACACACACAAAAACTCAGCTAATGGCGAATAATTTATTACGTTAAAACACACGTTTAACAATTGATTTTACTCACGTATTCAAGCTGTGTTTATGAATCTCAGCCTGCAGTGTCACTTTGAGCTTTTCAATTTAGCGGCTGGATGTCGTGGTTGATGTAACAGTACGATCATCATTGTCTGCCTTTCTTGGCAATAAATAGGCTACCTCTTCATTCTTATTGAAATTTACAACCAGCGATAATCTGCTGTCTACGGTGTGCGGATTGATCTTGGACTTCTATCTATTCAAGGTGTTTGTATTGGAATCAATTGAGCCCATTCATAGGACCTGGCTGTCCACCCGTCGAGATCCAAGCACAAACGAACGAAATTGACACGCCGCGCAATAAAAGTCGAACTTGCTAACCTTGCCCAGCACAGTAGCCCGACACAGTTAGCAACTTAGCCTACTGTACACAGTAGCCCAGTAGCCTGGCCCAGTAGCCAGACGCAGTCATGAGACTCATCACCCTCTCAATCTAGAAGGTCGAGGTGCAGTGGCTGGCGCCGGGTCGGGCCCAGTCATCAATTTCAACCAATGACTTCCGATATAATTCGGTCATTAATCTAACTCACTGCTGTCTCGCGAAAGACAGTTATTTATAGAAAGCAATGAGAATAACTGTCGAAGTTACAGAGCGCCGAGAACTAACGTTCCGAAGAAAAGTTTTACTGGAACGCTTGCGTTCCCACGGTTCCATTGCATTGTGAGCAGTGGGAACGCTAGCCAAGAATTTCGAGAGCAGTGGGAACGCCGTTCCCACGCGTTCCCACCCACTTTAAACCCTGAGTTTAGACATCCGAGATTACGATTACGACTGCACAACGAGAACGATGGAGAGCTGAATAAGGTATGAGTCAGGGTAGGTCGATAGATAAAGTAAGATAAATGAATGAAGCTCCATTATAGGCTTAAAAAGAAAAGGATTAAACCTCAGAAGAAGTAAGGTGAGATGGACAATTATTTAGGGTAAGGTATAGAATCAAGTAAGGCAGAAATCAATCAGATACATGCATGGTGCCTGCAGACATTCATGCATAGGAGAGACACGCAAAGATCACGGTTAAATTTTCTTCGCAAAGACTTAAAAAAGTGCAAACAGGAGATTAAGAACATGCGTATTTTCACAGAAGTTTCTAAATGTAAAAATATCAGATTCTCTTTGTGTGTCAATAACACTGGGCAACAAATTTTCATAAAAGTTTTGTATCCTACATGAAATTTGCAGTTTCCTACAGATTTTAAGGTGCTGAACACGAATATGACAATGAAATTAAAGAATTAGCTCCAGTTTCTCTGATATCATCAAGAGTTTCTATAAATAGAACAATGCGTACATATCACATTTGTACCAGCAAATGTTCACTTCTACATCCCACTATCTCTTGCATAACTGCTCAGGATTATGTCTGGTGAGCGTACAAGTGGGCCTATGTATACGTAAGAGCACTTGCTACACTGCCTCTTCAAGACCCTAATCCGAAGCGCTCCCGACTACAGCACGGACACTGAATAGGAGTTTCATGAAGCGCATATGCAATTGCGAGTGAAGGACTGCTCACAGTGCTTCTAAAGGGACCCTTTAGTTTTCTGCCCTGACATTCCAGTGGAAGTTAGTTAACACCAGACGAAATGAATCCTAAGCTTGTTTCTTGTCGCCCTACGTGGTGACCTGAGGTGGATTCAAGCCCATAACCTTCCGGCTCCAAAGCACTGAACATATCCCTACACCACTGTGCGCCACATAGTAGTCAGCCAACATGGAAGTTCCCTGGCATCGTTTTCCATGTCTGCAATGTTTTCTTGAAAACGTTCGCGTGATACATAGGGTCATAGACAACACGTCCGTAACCAAATCCTTGTAGTTTTCTGCCCTGACATTCCAGTGGAAGTTAGTTAACACCAGACGAAATGAATCCTAAGCTTGTTTCTTGTCGCCCTGAAGCAGGTTGTCAAACATCTCATCTCTGACTAGCTATCTGACTGATCTGAGGACCAACAAAACTTCCTTCTTTAATTTCTGCTTCGCCAGGGAATTTGGCAGCCAAGTATTTGAAAGCTGATCCAGTCCGGTACATGAATTTTATGACGTTCTTCATCACACTGAGTTTGGTGTATTATAGCGACACTAGCAAGACTGTCTGGGTTTCAACCATTGCTAGGCTTTGCACATAGTCTACTTCTCTCCGACGCCCAGAGATTCCCTCTCAGGCCAGTTTCTCCTCACTTAGTGCAAGGTCCTTGCTCGACTGTCCAATTCACATAGAAAACAGCAATATTTTGTATAATCCAAGCTGTGGACTCGTCAAGAAAGCCAATATACTTTCAAGTCACAATACAGATGTCATCCATACCTGCTGTATTGAACAGAATTCAACAGGTATTTTAGGTTCTCCTAGGTTACTTCATGTGGACGGGAATGGGTGAAAGCTGGTTTCCAATATGCAGCAGCTCCGCATCAAGACTCAATTTCGTGGAGTCTATGAATAGTCGCCATTCTTGAGGGTCATGTTTGATTCCGAGGGCATTCATCAGACAATCTACATTGAAGCAGAAGACAGGGTCATCTTCCTTGGTGAAATTTTCCTCAAACTGCCCATGACGAGTGTGAAACAATGTCACTCGGGCATTTTCTTGGAGAAGATTCCGTTCATTTAAATCTTGATCCATGTAACTCCGCCTTGGCCTTGGATAGGTCCAGGAGGCGAACAAGATCGTTCAGTTTACCCTGGGTGAGTATGTGTGGCACAGATGATACACCTTGGCAGACGTAAGGATCATCCCTAGATGTCGAAGGCTGCGGAGAACTCGAAGTCGCTTTGCTTCCCTCCTCATCGTCTGAATCAATGAAAAATTCTTTCGGTGGATCCGGAACGGGAAGTCCTTCGCCATGCAGAGTGGGTCGGATTGCATATGGTATATTGGGGGTACGCTATTGACCACTTCCATTTCCTTGTCATGAATGCAGAAGTAGGTGGAACCATGCAAAAGTAGTAGTCATATGCATGATTGCTTGGTTCTCTCCAAACTATTCAAACAGCAAAGGTCACCGGTCAATTTCTCGTCTTTTAACTACTATGGAAATTTTCTTGCTCACTGGGGAGGGGTTGCATGGCAGGTTAATGCATTACGACACCTTATTGTGTTGCAATATGTAGTTTGAAATACAGCGTTGAGAAAATTAATGGTCATGACCCACATAATTATGTAGGCCGACTCAATGCGTACTGAGACATTTGTACGTAACCATCTCTGTCTCTCCTAAACGAGAGCTAAGCGACAAATTTTACCATCATATTCGTGTTCAGCACCTCAAAATTAGTTAAGATTTGCTATTTTCATCTAGGATACATTTTGTGTGTTGCCCAGTGTAATGGTTTAATGCGAAGAAATTCCTTAGAAACCGAACAGTAGTAGTCAAAAACTAAATGACGATTTTCCAGGGGGTGTAAGTCTTCCCTCTTTCCCTTGCGTAAGGGTAACTCCCGGTATTTTTCACAGAGGTTGTTTCTAATTGTGAATACAAAAATTATCGGTTTTACGTTGTGTATCATAATATCATTAGTAGCAATAGTTTTACTCTGTGTATCATAATATCATTAGTAGCAATAGTTTTACTTTGTGTATCATAATATCATTAGTAGCAATAGTTTTACTTTGTGTATCATAATATAATTAGTAGCAATATATTTAGTTTTGCTTTGTGTATCATAATATCATTAGTAGCAATAGTTTTACTTTGTGTATCATAATATAATTAGTAGCAATATATTTAGTTTTGCTTTGTGTATCATAATAATATCATTAGTAGCAATAGTGCCTTAGTGCGACGAAATTTGTTAATAAAACAAAAAGTAGAGCCAGTCAATAAAAGTGTCGCTTTTCCTTGGGGGCAAGCGCTCCTCTTGCCCCTATGTGCCGGCGCCCAAGATCAGATAATCGATAGATCGATCGGCTGAGGCGGAGTGGGAAACGGAGTGGGAAGCGGAGTGGGAAGCGAAGTGGTGGTCAGTGGAGACGATTGATGACGCTGTCTTCAAGTGAGACGAGGTTCTGCAGGGAATGGCTTTTTCCACCTCCACCTCCACCTCCACCGCCGCCTGGACCAGACGTCCGTTGATCTAGAAGACTGAGATGGGAGCAGGACCTGGAGAGGCGTCGGTGCTTGAAGCAGAGCAGGGAGGGCGAGGGACTGCGGTAGAGTCCGAGCAGTCCGGATGCGATCTTCCTCAGGCTCCTCGACGCCGACGAGCCGCTCCTCTGGCTCAGCTGATCCCCGTTCGATGGTGACCCTGCAGCCACCACGACCACCATCGCAGTCCTCCTACTCCGCCTGCCGCTGCTGCCACTCCCCTTCGTCGACCCGTTCGAAGCCGTCGCCGTCGCGGCAGTGGTGGCCTCTCGCTCGGGGGACGAAGGCGGGGACGACGCCTCGGATGTTGAGCCCCCTGAGGAGGTCGATGCGGACACCGGGGGCTTGACGGCGGATCGTCGGGTGAACTGATGGTCAGAGGCTGAGGCGAGGGTGGGAGGCCACGCGTCGTCCTCGGCCCCCAGGTTGGACAGGTTGCGAAGGCAGTCCTCGAGACCAACGACTCGCTCAGACCTCGAGACGGCCTCCTTGTATTTCTCCTGCGCGGTCTGAAGGCGACTCAGCCAGACGACCTGTAAGCAATCACAAGAACAATGCTAGTTCTTATTACTGCTACTGCTGCTCAGTGGCGGCGCTAGGGGGGAGGCTGGGGGGGCTAAGCCCCCCCTACAAGAGGCTCAGCCCCCCTAAAAAAATGACCATCTGAATTATTTTACATTGAAATATCCACGATTTTGGTCGACGACTAAAAAAAAAAGGTCGTCAGAAATTTTGGCGGCGAAAATGGAAAATTTGGCCGCGGGCTTCAGCCCCTCCAAAACTGAAATCCTGGCGCCGGCACTGCTGCTGCTGCAACTGCAACTTCAACTGCAACTGCTACTTATACTGCAACTATACTACTACTGCTACAATATTACTGCAATTTCTACTGAAGCTGGTACTGCTGCTGCTACTGCAGCCTCAAATGCTAATGTTGCTGTTATTGCAACTACTACTAACACCACTACTACTAGTACTACTAGTACTACTACTATTATTAACTAATTATGTTAATGGAGTTAATAGAAATCATTGTCATGCTACAGTGACCTTCAAAAAGTCATGACCTTAAAAGAGCTCTGACCTTCACAACGAGTTAACCTTGAGCACACCATGCTCAAGAGTATCAGCTCAGACTTCGACAACGTCCCGATCACGTGAGCAATAAAACCGTTGGCACGATTTGACCTTGAGAACAGTTACCTTGAAAACGAATTTCCGGTCTCGACGTCGAGCACAGTCTAAACGCGAGCACAACTTCACCTCATATAGTCGTCTAACCTCGCTAGAGCCCTCCCGACCTTGACGCGTTGTTCTGACCTTGAGCGCCTCCGTCGGAGCCTGGAGCGTGTAGACCCCGATGATCTGCTGGAAACGACTGATCTGAACGATGACGAAGGCGTTCTTGAGACCGGTGGCGGCTGCGGCAGAAACGCAACGGAAAAATAAGTTGGATTGATGAACGACGCCATTACAACCAGGAAACAAAGGACATTGTCCACTGTTGCTGCTGGTGCTGGTGCTACTGGGTGCTACGCCATAGTCGATGGAATGGAGCGCACCGCAGGCCATGTACTCCCACCACATACCTTCGAAAAGACAAACATGCAAGCGGATTGGTAAGTTAAGGCAAGGCAAGATATAGGGCAAGATAAAGCTGTAATGTGAAGGCAAGCGAAAGCAGCTGATACGAAGATAATAATGACGACATGTGTGGCAAGATAAAGCAGTGAGGCAAGCGACTGTGGTAATAGAATACCACTCAGGGAGGGTAGGCAAGTCGCGATCAACCAAGAAGTGGAACCTAGGGGTGGTGCGCATCTCTTTTCTATAATGGTCGTTGCGAGTCGACACCGGGCAAGTCCCAAAGTCTCAAAGAAGGCTAAACATTTCAAGACTGATCGGGGTATCCTTTCATTAATTCACTAATTCATTTATTTATTTAGTCATTTATTCATTCATTCATTCATTCATTCATTCATTTATTCATTTATTTAGTAATTCATTCATTCATCCATGCAATGGGTTTCCCCCATCAGTTCGCTCTGCCATCCTATCTGGTAGTCTTTCCTCGTCTTTCTCTCGTCTAAAAACATGCCTGTTTTCTCGGGGTTGAACGCACTGGGAGCGCTTCTGAAAGGCTCTTGCTGCGAGAAGCGCTTTATAAATGGTCAGACACAATAAAAAAACAGAGCAATTACAAAGCGTCATTAAGGTAGATCACCAGAAGCGCTCCAAGCCCAATGTCGGCGACAGAAAAGCTTTCAAAGATTTCAAAGCGCACGCCGGCAGATAACTTTATTTCTCTCAGAGGAGTCAATCAAATTCGGCGGCTGTATCCGTGTTACATCCTTTTGGAATCTCTTGGTCACTCTGTAACCCAGTTCGTATCTAGTCATTGACTACACAACTCCATCATTGTCCCCATGGTAATGAGGAATGGGCGCTCACTGCCTATTATTTGCACAGATGCGTTTTCTCGCAGCCTTAAAAACCATCTTTTCAGCCAAGGTTAATTTGGTCGAGAACGCTCGTGATTAGCAACCTGGAAGAAGCGCTATATAAATGTTAAATGACGACAGCATGAATTGGGCTAAAACGAGGCCAATGCTCGTTGCCATGGTTACCTGCCATGTCCGGTGGTCTGACGTCATGAACGGTGAAGCGATCCAAGGCGATTGGTTGGCGATGAACGACGAACACGGCGCCATCTGTCTGGATCTTCCGCTGCGCGTACGGACTCGACTCCGACTGACCGGACTTGTGCTGTAAAAAATATATAGATAATTATAGTCAGAAACATCTGGCGGATAGGTTTATTCGTAGATGTAAAGAAAAATGATGAAAATAAAATAAAAAACGGAAAACGTCGTTTTTCGAAAACATTAAAAACGAAAGGAAAATGTCGTCAGTAGGCTATCTAAAAATGCAAACTTGTTATAAAATATTGAACTAACTTAGTTTGGACTTTCTTTTGATTTTGTTGAAATTTTTCCTGTTTTAAGGCGGAGGGAAAGTATCCCGTGCACCGCAGCTATTTTGCATTTGTAAGGTTTTCATCGCCACTCTAGCTAGATTCTCACTGACTGCTCAACCGGTGTCAAGTCAATCTGTGTAATTACCCCCCCCCCCCTCATCTAGCGGGATTACTCCCTTCGGGTGAGCCTTTTGCTCCTGTAGGCCTGTACGCATATTAACAACAGATCACTACAAGGATTACATCTGTGCATTGTGTTTTATTACTGTGAATTTAAGTTGCTTTGTTTCTTGGAATCATAGTTGTAAAAAACGGTTTTTTTCGCTTTTTATTCTCTCCCAAAAAACGTCGTTTTTTTCGTTTTTTATTTTTCCCATCGTTTTTTATCATTTTTTTCTTTTTTCTTTAACTTTATTTATTCATTTACTTTCTGCTATTATTCTCCTTAATTTTAATTTTTTCTGATATTCCTTATGTTTTCCGCCAACTCTCAATGATTCAGCTAACCAAAGTCATTATTTTTTCATCGTTTAACATCATCATTTAAGAGATTGCCTGCGTGAAGTAGGTTACTAATCAATTTTTTCAAGGTTAAAATGCGGTTTTAGATGTAGCAAAGTCAAATTATTTACCGTTTCCGTTTTTATTGTTTTTTGTCGTTTTTTATTTTTTCGAAAAAAACGACGTTTTTTACCGTTTTTTATTCCGTTTCCATCGTTTTTTACATCTATGCTTGGAATCAATAAACGAATTAAATTGGATTGAATTGAATATCTGACCTTTCTTGGCGCCTTCTTGATTTTCGTGAGAAGTAGAATGTCGTCAAAAAGGAACATGTACATATCGACGGTCTTCGAGATCTCTAGGAATTACGCAAGAACAACAACAACAAGAACATTACTTTAGATATTGTTAACACACACACCAACACACACACACACACACACACACACACACACACACACACACACACACACACACACACACACACACACACACACACACACACACACACCCACACACACACACACACACACACAACACACACACACAAACACACACACACATACACACATACACACACAAACACACACACACAACACACACACATACACACACACACACCACACACACACACACACACAACACACACACAAACACACACACACACACATACACACACACACACACAAACACACACACACACATACACACACACACAACACACACACACAAACACACACACACAACACACACACACAAACACACACACACACAAACACACACACACACATACACACACACAAACACACACACACAACACAAACACACACACACACATCACACACGCACACACACACAAACACACACACACACAACACACACACAAACACACACACAAACACACACACACACACACACACAAACACACACACACACACAACACACACACACAAACACACACACACAAACACACACACACACAAACACACACACACAACACACACACACACATGACCATGTAAGTGTGCGGCGCATCGAAACTGCTAATTACGTGACATTACATAACGGTCGTGTGATGAAAGGCATTTGCTACATTAACCTACCGAGCATTGTGACGGGACCTTCGTGCAGCAGCTGTCTCTTAGGACTCGCCAGAATACGTTCGCACGGCTGTCGACTCAGTGTAGCACGAAGGAACTGAAAGAGGAATAAATAAATTAATCAATCAATCAATGAATCAATCAATCAATCAATCGATCGATCGATAGATCGATCAATCAATCAATCGATCGATCGATCGATCAATCGATCGATTGATCAACCAATCAATCAATCAATCAATCAGCCAACCAACCAATCAATCAATCGTAATTTATATAGCGCCCCTTCAAGACTCCTACTCGGAGTCACTCTTTAGAACACTCGCAACTGAGTGCGAGAGAAGTACTTACAAGCCCTTACAACATTCCAGTGTTTTTAAAGAAATTTGTTAGAACTGCACAACGCCTTATTTCCCTTCCAATCATCCATTGTAGATTACTCTCAAGCGAAGAACAGTGATCTTTTTAAAACAATTTTTTTAGCAGCACAGAATGCTTCTACAGCCGCACAAATCCTGTTAGATTGTTAGCACTGTGCAATTTGTGTAGAACTGCACAGTTAAAAACAGTGACGTAGCCAGGAATTTATGATGGGGGTTTGGGCGTTTTATGGCCTGGCCGGATGCCCTTCCTGACATCAACCCAACCGTATTACCGTAAATTAAAAAATGAAAAAAGCAACAAGAGGACTAAAGCAAGAAAAACAATTGTTGCTATACAAGCAATTGTTTTGTTTTTCTTATTTAAGTGGATAAATAACCTTTAAAAAACTTTTTCCTAAGCCAATAGGGGGTTTAACCCCCGAAACTCCCTTGGCTATGCCACTGATTAAAAAAAGCTCTGCAACAGTGAAGAGAAAATTGTTAAATACTCTTAAGACAATTTAGAATATAGCCCGAGGCTCCTCAGCTTATATATGTAGACTATATTAGGCCTATATAATATATACAACGGTATTTGATACTGTCCTTCCCGGGCGCCTTCCATGATTCACGAGCACATGGAACATACGATGGTGCTCTGAGCAATAATTGTAAACGAAGGCCCCGTTCAAACTCTATTTAGTCAATCAACTAGAATTTCTGTACAGCTCCTCCAAGAGCCCAAATCTATGCTAAAGCCATTCACATTAGTAGGCTACGCCTAATAGGCAAAAAGGACACTTAAACTACATTACGCAACATAGCATGATTTTACATTAGAGTCTACATTACGTTGCATCATAATATCGAGCAGTCTATAACCTCAGGGATGAAAGCTCTTGGTTCCAGTTCTGTGATCGGTTGCCATAGTATTTGCTGCTGAATCTCTTGAACGCGTTCGAAATTCTTCAGCCACAGCATCTTCGTCTCAAGCTTCTCTGCAGCATAGACATAGATTTATTTATATTGATTTATTTATATTGATTTATTTATATTGATTTATTTATATTGGTTTATTTATATTGATTTATTTATATAGCGCCTTTGTAATGATGCGTCAGGAACAAAGTCGTGCAGAGATCAGGCGACATAAATGTACAGACAGACAGACAGACAGACAGACAGACAGACAGACAGACAGACAGACAGACAGACAGACAGACAGACAGAAAGAGACAGAGACAGAAAGAGAGAGAAACAGAGATGGATACATGGACAGAGGGAGAGACGGAGAGGCACAGAGGAGGAACAACATGAAAAGAAAGGAAGAAGTGGAAGAAAACGGAGAAGAGAGAAAGTGAACAAGAAACTCTCTTTATTAATGGCTGCTACCACCAGGTTCTACAATGCAGAACACCGACAATTTGTGTAATAATGGAAGCCAAGGAGCAGATAATCGAGGATGCACTCTACTGCCAGTGTAAATCTCTGTGCCATTCAGATCAAAGTAATTATGATTAGATTAGATTAGATAATTGCTTTAGTATTTGTTGATATATACACATGTAAGTATAGTTCTGCAGTGGCGGCGCCAGGATTTCAGTTTTGGGGGCTGAACACCCGAGGAAAATTTTCCATTCCATTTACAGCCGCCAACATTTCTGACGACCTATTTTGCCGCCAAAATTTCTGACGACGACCTTTTTTAGTCATATTATGGTCGAAATCTCAGGCAATATTCCGTTTTCAGCCGACAAAATTTCTGACGCCCTTTTTTGTCATTCGGCCGAAATCTCCTGCATAATTAAGGCTTTCAGTTTTTAAGGGGGGAGGGGGCTGAGCATGAAAATTTTCAATTTTACATGGAAAAAATGGATGGCCTTTTGGGGGGCTTAGACCCCTTCCCAGTCCCTAGCGCCGCTACTGTAGTTCTGCTGCATAGATTACAAGGAATTAGATTAGATAATATTAAATTAGATTTTGGTCATTTGACCAGTAGATAGGGCGGACCAGCTTATGGAGTTTGAAGAAGAATACAATAGAATAGAATAAATTAGAATAGAATAGAGTAAAATGGAACAAAATAAAACAAAACAGAATAGAAAAAATAGGACAGAATAGAATAGAAGAGAAGAGAATAAAATGGAACAAAATAAAACAAAATAGAATAGAATAAAATAGGACAGAATAAATTAGAATAGAATAAAATAAAATGGAACAAAATAAAACAAAATAGAATAGATTAAAATAGGACAGAATAGAATAAAATGGAACAAAATAAAACAAAATAGAACAGAATAAAATAGGACAGAATAGAAGAGAAGAGAAGAGAATAAAATGGAACAAAATAAAACAAAATAGAATAGAATAAAATAGGACAGAATAAATTAGAATAGAATAAAATAAAATGGAACAAAATAAAACAAAATAGAATAGATTAAAATAGGACAGAATAGAATAAAATGGAACAAAATAAAACAAAATAGAACAGAATAAAATAGGACAGAATAGAATAGAAGAGAAGAGAATAAAATGGAACAAAATAAAACAAAATAGAATAGAATAAAATAGGACAGAATAGAATAAAATGGAACAAAATAAAACAAAATAGAATAGATTAAAATAGGACAGAATAGAATAAAATGGAACAAAATAAAACAAAATAGAATAGAATAAAATAGGACAGAATAGAATAGAAGAGAAGAGAATAAAATGGAACAAAATAAAACAAAATAGAATAGAATAAAATAGGACAGAATAGAATAAAATGGAACAAAATAAAACAAAATAGAATAGATTAAAATAGGACAGAATAAATTAGAATAGAATAAAATAAAATGGAACAAAATAAAACAAAATAGAATAGATTAAAATAGGACAGAATAAATTAGAATAGAATAGAATAAAATGGAATAAAATAAAACAAAATAGAATAGAATAATATAGGACAGAATAGAATAGAATAGTAAAATGGAATGGAAGAGAAAGAGAAAGAATGGCTAGATATAGAATCTAATGGAATGCAAAAAAGAAAAGATTGTTTGATTGGTTGGTGAACATAACAATACGGTGGCCATACTGATGGACTTCTCCAGTTTCTTCAGCGCTTCTGACAGCATCTGTTTCTCGTAAGGATCCTCGGTGTATCTTCGGATGCTGTGCAGAAGAAGAGGAACCTTCGTGCAGTGTTGCATTGGACAGATCATCAGATCAGTCAACTGAAGACGATTGCAACGCACGTCCTGCTCACAGAACTAACAACAACGACACCATCATCATCATCGTCATCGTCATCGTCATCGTCGTCATCGTCGTCGTCGTCGTCGTCGTCGTCGTCGTCGTCGTCGTCGTCGTCGTATATTTAGGTCTACCGTGTATGTATCAAAATTCAAGACATATGCTGTAGCGACAACAATGCACATCATCAGCATCCTCACCACCACCACCATCAACAATACCACCACCATCACGAACAGCAGCAGCAGCAGCAGCAGCATAGGATTCAGCAGCTGCTGTCTGCATGATGAAGATGACTTATAAGGAAGAAGCGAAACCTTTTCGAATTCGCCAAACTCCTCGTTCTTGCGCAGCTGTTCCAAGTGCGTCATCGCCTTGGAATAATTGAGACAATAGTCGTGGTAGACTTCACCATCTCTCGTCAGCTCACAAAACTACAACGGACACAATTCCATCTTCGATTCATTTCAACTGAAGATCTTACTTAAGAACCTGTCTTCAGATTATCGAAATACAAGCAAGCATGCACATGCATGCATTTTTTACTTTACACAACTCCAAATGCCCCACGATTTATCTGTTTCCGCAATGTAGCGTATCGTATAATTTCGCAGTGTTTGGTTGTCTAGGAAAGGCATCCATGCTGCATGCTATATACTATGGCATACTCTAGTAGTCTAGTTCCTCTACTTCTACTCCAATGCCCGTATACTGTTGCAGCGCCAGTCCAAAGTGTTAATAACTTAGGAGGGCGACGCTTTTGATCTCTGTTGCCTCACGGCATCGTTAAACAACCACTCATCCAATATTATAATATTCTAGATGATGACAATTGACTGACAACCATTCTATTTGATCAAACACATTTATCAATCAGATGGAGAGTGATTCGCCCACTCAGCTTTCTTGCATAAAGCCGCTATGCAAATATACTGTCACGGCATAGCATTAGATAATGTAAGCAGATTATATATATTATTATATATACTAGTATAAATATATATATTGATATCAATATAAATATCTATATTAATATCAATATAAATATGAATATATATATTAATATCAATATAGATATGAATATATATATATATATTAATATCAATATAAATATATATTAATATCAATATAAATATGAATATATATATTAATATCAATATAAATATGGACATGTTATATATACCCGTTTGAGTCCATGTATGAGAACTTCTGTGGGAATAAAATCCGTTCCTGCGTTCTTCATCAGCAACGAAATGAAGTCGGAGCAGAACGTGTAGCTAACCTTTATTATACAAGTACAATGGACAAGAAACAATAAGTGGCATTTAAAAGTAAAAAAATAATTTTTGCCCTTTGGGAGGGGAGGGGTTAACCCTGACACAGCAATTCAACACTATAAGCTAATAATTATCGCAGGAAAAATCATATAAAAATTATCTTATTAATCTATTATCATAATATTATCATATATGTTATCATTTACTATTATATGTCATCATTATACACATTATATAATATAATTATCGTACTTATCAAGGGGCGTGTAGTGGTGGGTTCGGTGCTTGGAGCCGGAGGGTTCCAGGTTCGAATCCACCTCAAGTCGCCGCGAAGGGACCTTGAGCAAGTCCTTCACTCGCAATTGCTCGTGCACTTCGACATGAAACTCGAGTGTCCGCGCTGCAGTCGTTAGTGCCTCTGAGTAGATGAATTGAAGGGGCGCTATATGCTATAGCAAATATGCGAAAAATAAATAAATAAATAAGTAAAAAGTAGGAGAGTCAACACCCTTGAAGCTAATGCACTCTTCAAGACCGTAGCCAAGATTTTATATAGGTGGGTGTTTACTCAACCGTGAGCAATCCCACAAGCAACTGACCAAGGGGTTTGGAGAAGCGCCGTGAGTTCTTATAGCGAATTCTGAACGGCCAATACATTACAGGCTGTAGTTCTTACATCATGTGCTAGTTTTAAAAATGCATTATTTCATTTTTACATTTTGCATTGGGGGGGGGGGAGGAATTTAAAACACCCAAAACACCCAGTCCCACTCCCCTATAGCTACGGCCTTTGCGCCCTTGATCCTAATGAGCTCTCTTCGTACTCACTCAATTAGTATCATTGAGCAGAGAACCAGATGCAGACTCACCCCACCCCATACAGACATCGAGCTCACTACATATGAAAGTACGGTATGGGTCGTAACTTAAGGAGGACAGACGCTGACCAGCCTCACAGTTTTTGCTTGAGTAGCCTATACGGACGAAAAGCCAGAAGCCAAGCCGTGGAAATTAACGCCACCGCAACACTGATTGCACACCCGACGAATAACAACTGAAGAGTGGAGAAACAGGGACACTGGTCAATCGTCTTTTAAAAATCGACCGCTAGAAGATTCCAGCGATGCTCACGAGAGCATGCATGAATAATATATCTCCCCGTGTTTCCCAACAATTGTTGTAGAACTATAGCAATTCGTAACGACAAGAATCGCTAAAGGCGCTATACAAATGATAACTCATGCAACACTTGACTAAGGATGATGACGACACTTCACTCGGGCTACGTATACGAACTCATTATAACTCTAAAATTAATGTATACTCATCGGAATCCTTGGATTCTTTCATTAAGACCTTCCCTTAAGCTTCAGCGCTTCAGCACTTTGCAGGCAGGAAAACGAAAGCGCTGACAAGTCATCAGCACCGAGAGAGCGTCAATTACCGCACACTTGAAGGTATAATATTATAGGCCTGGAGGATTTTCGCTGGAGGCGCTGCATAAGTGACTCTAATAAAACCTAATAGGGTCTCTCGTCTGCACTAACGAAAAAAACAACATAACATAACATAACATGGGTTTTAAGTGGTTCAGAAGACACTGGGTCTGTGTTAGAACCACTGCAAATTAGCCGCAACTCGGCGAACTCTGGCAGACGTTCCTTTCATCAAAGTTGCGCAACATAATTTTCCTACTTAAGTGAAGACGAATATTACGTATGAGACCGCAGAAAAAAGATTCCTTGGTTTCCTGCACTCAGCACCGTTGGAACCTCATAATGGCCGCTTTTAACGGAGGCATATTTCTCTTCGCTGAAGTAGAGGAATATGATTTTTAATACTAAAATTGGCAAAAGGGCTCTTTGGATTCTTTGTGAGGTCGGAGAAATGTCCAAATAAATAGTTGGTTGCACACAGAGAAACGACATATCGTTGCATGGAAGTGGATTTACATTTACCATCCAGTTTCACTAACCAATTAATTACTACGGCCTGCTATATAATACATCGCCATAACATACCGGTAGTTAAGGAGTATGCTGCAAGTAATGCGCGACCCCATTAAAGTCAACCCTCTTTCCCTGCACCCTACCCTCCTTACCTTCTCCTTTCTCCCCTTAGCGACTCTCCCCTTTATCCCACCCTCTTTTCCTTTACACTCTGTCCCGTCGCGCCCCTCCCTCCTCCTCCCTTCACCTCCATCCTCTCTCCTTCCTTCCCAACACTCCGTTCTCCACCACTGTCGCGCTGCCCGGTTGTCCAGGTGTACAACGGTTAAATGGCGTCTTCAATTTGCAGGCATTGACTACCACATCGAAATTCAAAATGTCCATAACTCGAGATTTAAAGTGAATTTCTGAGTTGAAAATATCTGCGTTGACCTACAAATTCGCACGAGAACGTTTTGTAAAATTTCTCGTAAGGCTAGAGCGTTCCGTTTGAGAGACTTTAGTGGACCACCATATACATACAGACATACATACATACAGAGAGACGAACTTCCTGACTTATAGCATAGATGCTATTATAAAAATTATTAGACTTGGTCTTCGTTATCTTAGGGCTAATCGTAAACTCAAAATTTCCAATTCCCTACGCTAATACAAAGTGCAAAGCCCCAGCTTATTCGCGTGCGCTGCGTCGAGTCAGAGAGGTCGTCCAGTGAGCAATATCCAGACATGCCAGTTCATACAGTTTAGTGCATATACACTCATATTTAGTCTACGACGACTGTGATTAGTTGGCTTAGGATGTCGCCGTTCGTCATTGGCTGGCTTAAACATGGTAATTGGTTGCTATGGTTATCATGGTCTCTCTGGGGTATTATGGAGCAACGCAGGCCGTAACCCAGCTTACTACTTTGTGATTGAGTTCGTATTTCATATACCGTACTAGCAATCTTTGGTTATACTTGATGTACATGTACACTGTGCCCGATGAAAAGTAGACTCCTACAAAAGTGTCAAAATTCGATCAAAACGTTTAGCATTAGTGGCGTAGACAAGGGGATTTCGGGGGTTAAACCCCCACATTGGCCTAGGAAAAAGTTTTTTTAAAGGTTATTTGCCCACTTAGATAAGAAAAACAAAACAATTGCTTGTAATAACAATTGTTTTTCTTACTTTATTCCCTTTGTTACTTTATTTCCTTTTTATTTATGTGGCCTAATACTGTTGAGTTGGTGTCAGGAAGGGTATCCGGCCAGGCCAAAAAAATTCCAAACCCCCCATCATAAATTCCTGGCTACGCCACTGTTTAGCATTTTGACTAAAATTTTAAAAACCCAGCAATATTAACCATATTACCACCAAATGCTGACGCCGATTATCAATGCTTGTGAGCTTGTCAAGTTTATGAGCGAATGCGAAAAGTTTTGACCCAATTATGACATTTTTTGTTCGGGACACAGCGTAAAAAGGTTTTTTTTTATAGAAAGAGTTATATAGCACCGATACTCACGTAGCACAGTTCGTCTAGATTTCCAAAGAGATCTTGTGGCTCTGCAAACATCAGATAACCTTCCACCTGAACTTTCTTCAAAGGTTCCATGAAACACTACAAAACAATGGAATAACCACGGCGTATACACATCTAGACACCTCTGGGAATTCCCCAGAATTTTCCCATAGAAATATACAGGGTGGGATTACTTTTTTATGGCCCACCCTGTAGAGAAGAGGAATTTAGTATCGAGTTGATTTTGACATTACAATATTATATGATCTGATTATCTATTGTCACAATACTATCATACCATCATACTATAACAATTACCAGCCTATAATCTACTGTTGATGTAACATTATTCTGTGCAATGTTATATAGGCTACTTGCACAAAATTGGCATCTCGAAAATGATGGCTTTCAAATTAAAAAAATACATCTTCACAATTTTTTTTCTTTGAACAACTAGTAAAATTGCATCATTACTAGGCTACATGGCTTCTGAACTTGATAGTTGAACCCTTCTTGCTCGGCATGTGTACGTCTACCGTTTGTAATTGTAATCGAGGGCCTATATGTCTGCTTAATGTGAATTGGCCATCAATTCGGGACCTTCTGAACAGTGAGGATAAGATGGTCTAATAATTAGAGTATGTGGCTGTTTTTTTTTATCGTGACTCAATACATTCATGAATCTTTTTTTATAATATCTGAGATGATGCCTACAAAATACGAAAGTGACATCAATGTCCATTTCGCGTGTGGGTGGAGAAAATCCGAGTCTCATAATCAGTTTCACATCATTAGTTTCATACGATTAGTTTCCAATGCTTAGTGACACCTCGCGGCTGACAGAGTCATTGACATAGTAGACCTTATAATATTATGTTCTACAAGAACCGTTTCCGCACAGGACTGGACACTTGTTGTGCCCACAGTTTTTGGACGATGATCGGGGTTCCGGAAGATTTCACATTTATTTGCAAAAGAAAAACATTCGAATATTATAATTACATTTTAAAGACAGATTCACGAGTAATAATATTTACAAAGTAAAACATTGCATATGGAGATGCAAAACATAATCTTCAGTAGACCTATGGCCTATTAGAAACGGAGTTTGAAGAGGGCGACAGCTATGTTTGAGAGTGAGATGGACTGCACACAATTTTCACGAGTGTATTACAGAGACTCATTGTATACTGTACCCGACTTAGCTCATAATCAGTAACGTTGAGTCTTCTTTAAAAATTATTCTTGTACCATCAAAAATATATACTCCAGGCCTATTCAGCTGCTGACGTCATTAGAAACGAGACTAACGTGCTTTAGCGCCATCAAGTGGTCGATAAAGAAGATGCATTCGCTTTGGAAAAGCTCCCAGACTGCCTCGCGCCTCTTCCGCTCAAAATCGCGGATCTTCAGATGCGTTTCCTTGTCGCCATCTTTGTGCGCGATCAGATCCGACCAATGGGCGTTCTACAATAAAGACAAAACGGCAGACGACATAATTATATTCGCAAACGTATTGTGGGGGGTGGGGTGCAGGTTCATCCCCGAAATAGATAAATTATCAAAGTTTTTAAAACAAATTCTATTAATTTTGCGACAGATGTACATTGGAAAACCGCCCAAGATGAAAGCCCCATTTTTTTCTGGTTAAGTCTCTTGATGCAGATCTCGACGACTGTGACCATCTTCGTAATCCTGAAACTTCTTAACTTGGGTTAGAACCAGAGATAGGATTCACAGTTGGATGACATTATTCTTACGTCAACAAAGGTCGTTGACGTCGGTAGAAATAATTCTCAGCATTTCGCAGGAAGCGTATAGACCTATAAATTATAGTCCGCGCTCAGTAGTAGGCCTACTAGGTCTACTTAACTTTAGTTAATATTTTTTACGCCAAAGACAGGGTTGATAAAATGGAGCAGTTTAATACAATTGCAATCTTGAAAATTTGAAAATCTGCGTGAAAGCTTAACACAGGGCGCCAGTCAGAAGGAGTTCCAAGTATAAATCGAGTAAAGAAAGGAGTTGGCAAACCAAAAGATCAGGAAGAGGACCTGCTACGGTATTTTGTGTTTACATTGAAAGACACTGAGAGACGGTAGGCCCTATATATATATATATATATATATATATATATATATATATATATATATATATATATAGTAGTGGGCTCAGGGTCAGATTATTTTTGAGTGTAAGGACCGATTAGTGATTGAAAGAAGAGTGTGCGGCAGATGACATTAAGCAAGCAACGAGACTTGATGGAAGGAGGACTGGAGAATTATCACAAGGAAGATCGGTGAGGAGTCGTACTGCGGTGAGGCATGAATGAATGGATGGACGGATGGATGGATGAATGAACGAACGAACGAACGAACGAACGAATGAATGAATGAATGAACTAATGAACGAATGAATGAATGAATGAATGATAAGATCTGATTTACGAGCAACATTTCTCAACGTTGGGACGAATTATCATTAATTAATAGGGAGTGCATAGACCTATGATATGCAAAGCGCTCATAGCGTAGCTTTCCACTTACCTTATAAGCTGAAAGGTGGTTGTCTTTATATACAGACGGTTTCAAGTTTTGTAGAACGTCATTCAGATCCGATACGACGTCTTTTGAACGGTGAGATTTTCGATCTATCTGGTAGAACAAGAAACCTTTAGCCGTTCGAATAATTATTGCTTTTGTAAGCAGTTCTGCTAATGATAATATTAATTCTAATTTTGTCATAGTATAAATTACTACCACAATTCCTACAATACATGCTAATGTCTAGAACTACCAATAGTCGACTTTCAATTGCACTATCTATTATCGTATTTATTTTATTACAAATAGTAATACTAATGCAGAATTGATGAGGATGATGAAGATGATGACGGCGACGACGACGACGATGATGATGATCACGATGATGATGATCGTGATGATGGTGATGAAGTTGATGATGATGATGATGACGATGACAATGACAATGACGATGACGATGACGATGACGATGACGATGACGATGATGATGATGATGATGATGGTGATGATGATGATGATGATGACGACGATGACGACGAGGATGATGATGAAGATGATGACGACGACGGTGATGATGATGATGATGATCATGATGATGATCATGATGACAATAGTGATAAAACAATGGTAGATAAGAATTATAATATTTATTATTGCCATTATCATTGTTGTTGATATAGTATTGGTACTAGTTGTGATACTAACACATGTAGTAACAATATCAATAGCAGCAGTGATAGCAGTAGTACTGGTAGTAGCAATAGTAGTAGTGATAGAGGTAGTATTAGCGGCATACATAGCACTTGCAATGGCAATGTAACTAGAGTTGTATATACTGACCAGTTTTAGAATTGAAAACGCATGCTTCAGCTTTCGTTCTGAAAAGTGAATCAGTTACACCGGTTAAGCTTCTTCAAACACGTCAAGAAAAGTCTGAAGTCTCAAAACTTGCATCAAGATTAAGATTTAAGACTGTCTTATTAACCGACAGAGTCTGCATTGAATTGTAGCGTATAACTGTATATGTACACTGTGAGCCATAAAAAACCGGGCCACTTTATTTTTAGCTATATCTCGGTCGGTATTTTAACAATTTTTATAATTTTTGTGTCGTTTGAAAGAAAAATTAAATCTCTACGATTTACTTATTTACTTGCTCGATGACGTCATATCCGTTTCGCAGCATAATGTAAATAAAGTTGATGTTTGAAAATTTGAGTTAAAATTGTAAAATGTTGAGCTTTGAGGATAAAATTTTAATTAAAAATCTGCGGGAATGCAAAAATTATTCTTCTAGACGATTAATTAAGGAGTTTCCGAACAAGAATTGGAAAAGAAAAACATTAGATGACTTTCTGCGAAAGTTGAGAACTACCGGTTCAGTTGAACGCGCTGCGGGAAGTGGTCGGCCAAAATCGTCGCGAACTGAAGATAATATCGCCGCTGTCAATGAATTGGTTCAGAGCCAGGAAGACAAGCCTAAAACACATCTTTCAACCAGACAAATCGCGAGAGAGCTGAATCTTACACAAACGACGGTCAGACGCATTATTCATAACGATTTGGAACTGAAATGCTTAAAAAGACGATGGGCTCAGGAACTGACCACCGCGAATCGTCAATCTCGTTTGGTACGAGCTAGACAATTGCTGCGGCGTTTCTCAGTATCGGATGTCGGTTTAATTTTCTTCACTGATGAAAAGTTATTTACAGTTGCTGCGCCGTCAAACACTCAAAACGATCGTCTTTATGTGCCTCGTTCAGTGTCTAAGAAACAGATTTCATCAGACCGTCTGTTGCGTACCAGGACAACATTCAGCAAGTCGCTCATGGTTTCCGTGGGAATTTCGAAATTCGATCGCACAGAGCTGATATTCGTTGACCCGGGAGCCAAAATCAATGGCCAATATTATCGAGACGTGATGTTAGCACAACATTTGTTGCCACAAATGCGCCACATTGCTGGCGACATGTTCATTTTCCAACAAGATTCAGCTCCGGCGCATCGGGCTCGTGAAACAATTGAGTATCTGTCTCGCAATGCACCATACTTCATAGGGCCAGAGATATGGCCACCCAATTCGCCTGACCTAAATCCACTCGATTTTTCCATCTGGTCCATTATGGAACAGCGCGTGTACCAAAAGCGCATTCAGAACACTGATGAACTTCGGCAGTGTCTCGTATCCGTCTGGAACGATCTGGAACAACATCTTATTGACACTGCAATTGATCAGTGGCGACGTCGCTTGGCAAAATGTGTAGCCTACGTGAAAAAGGAAGTCATTTTGAACACAAACTTTAAACAAATAAAGGCACTGAAAAATTGTTTGCATTTAAGTAGTAAAAATGCAGCATTGATCGATTCTCACGTGTTTTTGAGTGTCTTCAGTTTCGCAAGACAAGTTTAACATAGGCCTACATGTAGGATGAAATCGATAATGTTTATTTCTGCTCTTTAGAGTATTGATTCCTGTTTAAAATAATGCAAATAGTGTAAAAATCGATAAAGAAATGACAGAGATATAGCTAAACATAAAGTGGCCCGGTTTTTTATGGCTCACAGTGTAGATTAACATAGTGAGACTTCAAACCCCGATAAATGAAGCTGTCTTTGCTCAGCGAAAGAATACACATCAGAGACACCAGCAACTTGAAGCAATGGGCGAATCGTGGGAGAAAGTTGGTTCCATAGAGTGGGGCCAATAAAAGTAAAGCACAAGATTTAGTCATTTAGTCATACAGGGCGGACCAAAAAGGAATCACTTAGGTTTTTGCCAATATCTTGACCAGAAGAGGATTACTCTTTTGACACACACTGTACAAATGATACAGGTTTATAGCTGACCTTACAAAACGGTAAGCTTATTCCGAACAATGAATCTAAATAAATGAATACCGTCAATAATCGGCCATTGCCGATTTCTAAGCGGAGCAGGGTAGCCGGTTGGTGACAACGCTCCCGTTGGATCGCAGAGCACTCCCTGTACGGTTACAGTTTTGTGGTCTTGAAGAGTCCTTTGCTCACAATTATTGCTAATCGCCGACAACTCATGCTTGCTCAATGAATAGCGATAACTGATAGATGCGTAATAACATGTAACTTAATAATGACAGGAGATCTCAACTTTCTGTAATTCTGAGTAATCAAAATAAATTATGATGATGATAGATACATGTGGGCGTGAAACTACAAGTAGGGGGTCTTCTCTGTTTGACAAGCTATACCCTATAATAACATAATCATTTTAGGGTATACATTGTCCGAATACTATTTGTTAACAATAGGCCAATAAGTTAAACAATAGCCCATTATTGCTGCTGTAGCCTACACATGCAGTACTGAGCGATATTGACTGCAGCTTAGCATGCAAGCGGTCCTGAAGGCGTTATATAAATGCCAAGAGGTCGTTGCATGCATAGGCGCAATCACGTCCTAAAAGTTGGGGGGACCATAATGAATCACGTCCTAAAAGTTGGGGAACCATAATAATAAAGCTAGGGGACCACTCAAAAGTTGAGGGGACGCGTCCCGTGGGTCCCATATGGTGGTTGCGCCTATGGTTGTATGAAATTAAATCCTGATACCTTGGTCTGATGCGGAGATGAGACTTGCGGTCGATGCCTGGTAGGCTCTCGTGTTGGCGAAGTCGGCAATCGTGTTTCGTTTAAGGATGGGAGGGACGACCCTTCGGGGCCTCGCCTGCGACAGGAGATCCCCCGGATAGTTGAGCCCAAGACCGACGGAACTCTGCTTGCGCCTTGACGAACGACCGAGGGCGATTAAACTGCTTGGCAAACAACAACACGGCCGTTAATCAGTATACTATTATCAGCCGTCGTCGTTGTTATCATCATCATGATATGCGTCATTATCGTCGTTAACTGTCTTCGTAATCTTCGTCACTGTCGTATCTAGCACGAGAAACTTAGTAATTATTATTATTCGTAATCGTTATATTGCTATTTCTTAGTTATTCATCTTTGATTGAATTGATTTTGATTGATTTAAACTGTTCCCTGAATCAATGTACAACGGATAAATCAAATCATGATGACAGTTTCGTCAATCTCAAGTTTTGGCGTCAAAAGGGCAATACAAATGGGTCAGAGGGCAATCCAAAGGGTTAAATGGCAATCCAAAGGGTTAAAGGACAAACCGAAAGGGTCAACGGGTAATCCAAAAGAATCAAATGGCAATCCCAGTTTAATTAGATTATCACTTTTAATGCACGTCCTTCACTCAGTGATCTGGTGTAAGTGTTTTTTTTTATAGCGCTTCGACATCTTCTAGTTTATGATTACTCCAGGGTTGTTTCAAATCCTGCATGCATGCCTCATTTTCCCTGGCCTTAGAGAGATGACAGATCACTTTCTCAATCGCCGTGCAGACGATAAAAAAGATAGGAAAGAACGCACATCGGATCGATCCTCAGATATCGATTTCACGCTTCACCCAAACGATCAATCAAGTCAAAGACATTATCGCTTATAAAACAATGGGTCTGATAGAAATCTGCACCAAAAAGACTTTCACTTCCTTCAGCTCAGCCGCTGAAGCCATTGATATCTTTAACTATGTATATGTGTAAAATTGTGTAGGCCTATACTCAACCATATTCAAGTGTACTCAACCGTATTCATTCTGCTGATATGATACACGGTATCTTTATAACTTAACGGGACTAACCGAGTACTTTTTGGATAATCGATTGTCACCAGTGGTGTAGTCCTAAAAAATGAAGTAGGGGGACGCCTGGAAATTGAAGTGGGGGGACGCCATGGAAATTGAAGTAGAAACTGTAGCAAAAAGTGCGATCTTGCAAGAATTTTGCAAAAAAGTGGGGAAACGGCGTCCCCCCGCGTCCCCGCCCCACTACACCACTGATTGTCACCCTAAATGGCTAATAATTATTATGCCAGAAATGCGCTCTGACAGGTATATATTCATTCATTCATTCATTCATTCATTCATTCATTCATTCATTCATTCATTCATTCATTCATTCATTCATTCATTCATTCATTCATTCATTCATTCTTTCGTTCGTTCATTCATTCATTCATTCATTCATTCATTCATTCATTCATTCATTCATTCATTCATTCATTCATTCATTCATTCATTCATTCATTCATTCATTCATTCATTCATTCATTCATTCGTTCGCTCGCTCGTTCGTTCGTTCGTTCGTTCATTCATCCATTCATTCATTCATCCATTCATTCATCCATTCATTCATTCATATAGTGACTCTTCAAGAGTTTCTACTTAGAAGCGCTCCTGACCCAACCACGGCTAATAAGGACAGTATTAAGAGCAGTGTAGAACGTAGTCTCAAAGGCTCTATATAGGCAAGTGATTTTCAACCGTGGTTCCGCGGAACCCAAGGATTCCGCGGACGTCGGCCAGGGGGTTCCGCGGCAGTTTGATGGAAAATTTTATGGCGCCAACTGAAATCACAAAGGTATTAGGCTTAGCAATGAATAGATTCTCTCACAGCTTTCAGTCATTCTTGCTTAAAATGACATTATTATGTAAATGCATTGTTGTTTTATATAATTATGTTAATGTTGTTTTGTATAAATTATGTCTTTATAGCTCATTGGGCCTACTTGTTATTCGGAGGGCACATGCATTATATGGAAATCTATTGGCCTTTTAGCATAGATTGCTTATAATACTGTACGGTGCTTTTCCATCAATCGAGTCGGACAATCACAAACAAAGCATTTTAATCATTGGTTTTAAACTATTTGGACTGTTCTGAGCAAACAGAATCTGCTGAGCACTAGACCCACGCCTTGTTTGATTTATTCTTCTTTTCAGTCGTTCATTTTGAAAGCCAGTGGTTACATTTCTTATCCAGTGGTAGGGACTAAGTAAAGTAAAGTAAAGTCCATCCAGTTCCATGTGGAACACAGGGAGGCGCTCATCTCCTTTTCAATGGCCTTGAGCCAGCAATGGACGAATCCCAAGATCATGAATAATGAGGCCAGTGTATCGCAGGGCTTGCCGTTTACATACCAGCTTCCCGCCGGTACCATATACTGCTTGGTGACAGAGGCACGTGCGCGCAAACAACTTGCACAAGGCCGTCAACCGGAGTCGAACCCGCAACCGCATGCTCGTGAGCAAGCGCGTTACCAATAGGCCACCGATTCGCACTAGTAGGGCCCAGCGGATAATGATTCGATTTTTTGCAAATGAAAGTCTAAGCCTTAAGCCTTTAAAATCTTCAACCGACAGACCTATGATTATACTCGCTATAGTTGTTTTTCGGAAAATCACATAAGATGTGCGAAACAAAACTCAAGCAAATGTGAGATTGCTGTGACACAGTTTTAACTCCCTTTTATCACACACTTCTCTGTAATGAAATGATCGTATGGGCGTGAAATATGATTGGAGCGAGCCAGGAACGGGTCGGTGGGTTACCTTTTATAAGGGGTCGGTGGGTTACCTTTTATAAGGGGTCGGTGGGTTACTTTTTATAAGGGGTCGGTAGGTTACCTTTTATAAGGGGTCGGTGGGTTACTTTTTATAAGGGGTCGGTGGGTTACCTTTTATAAGGGGTCGGTGGGTTGCTTTCATAAGGGGTCGGTGGGTCACCTTTCATAAAGGGTCGGTGGGTTACCTTTTATAAGGGGTCAGTGGGTTACCTTTTATAAGGGGTCGGAGGGGTACCTTTTATAAGGGGTCGGAGGGTTACCTTTTAGAAGTGGTCGGTGGGTTACCTTTTATAAGGGGTCGGAGGGTTACCTTTTAGAAGGGGTCGGTGGGTTACCTTTTATAAGGGGTCAGTGGGTTACCTTTTATCGGTTTCGTCGTCGCAGGAATTCGTTGGAGAAGCTTCTTCCTCTTGAGTTTCTTCCAACACCAGACTCTGAAACAATCAGCTTCTGAGTTGTCGCCGTCTTGAAAGGGCGCTATATAATGCATGAATGAATGAACGAATGAATAAATGAATGAATAAATGAATGAATAAATGAATGAATGAACAAATGAATGAATGAACAAACGAATGAATGAAGGAATGAGTGAATAACGGTTGCAACAATGCGAAGTCTATTCCTTTTGCTGTTGACTTTTGTTTATAGCCGGGAGCGCCTCTGAGTAGAGACAATATGAAGGGACGCTATAACAAGCACGCATACAAACAAACGTGTACATGGCGTTTAGAATTTTATTGACAATACGAGCTGCAGATGGTAATGTTCATGATCCTACAGCAATGATCGATATGAGCATTGACGATTAAAGATGATGAGGATAGTGCTGGATATCGAACCGTCAATTCAATTATTGGTGGCCGACATATAGTTAGAGTCACTCCACACTGTTCGCACTTTGACAGTGCCAGTCCCAAGCCTGGATAAAGGAGGAGGGCGACGATAATGATCTTAATCATCAC
This sequence comes from Lumbricus terrestris, assembly GCA_949752735.1. Classification (NCBI taxonomy): domain Eukaryota; kingdom Metazoa; phylum Annelida; class Clitellata; order Crassiclitellata; family Lumbricidae; genus Lumbricus; species Lumbricus terrestris. The sequence continues at coordinate 12,276,246 of OX457038.1, read as the reverse complement.
ATATGGTCGTTACACTGAACCGACTACAAACGGTGAATAACTTTATTTGAAAAATATATTATATTATATCGTCAACTGCAGATAGATTGAGCCAAGGAATCTCATGTGGCGAGGGGGCTGGGGTGGAGTGGGAGACAGTTCTTCCTTGTGATCTGGTTGAGAGTCAATCCATCTGGAACTATCCACATCCGCATGTTAGCGATTCTTCAACCCGCCTTTTATTCTCAAGAGAAAAAACTTATCTCTCCGGTCTGCTCGTGATTGTAAATGTTTTCCGGTATTCGATGTGCACTTCCGAGCCTTATAAGAAGGCGTAATTATCAACTAACAGCTGTAGGACAGTGTATGCCGATAGTATTTAAATATGGAGTTCCTCAGGGTTCCATTCTAGGACCCCTACTATTTTTAATATATATAAATGATCTCCCAAATGCCTCAACACTACTGCAATTTGAAATATTTGCTGACGACACTAATATCTTTGTTTCCAATAAGTCATATAATGATCTGTTTTATCGTATGAACCAGGAATTGGCTAAGGTAACTGACTGGTTCTATGCTAATAAACTCTCCCTAAATTTGACTAAAACTAATTACATCCTATTTTCCTCTCACCGGAAGAAGATCCCATCCACACCCAAAGATCTAGTTGTTAATGGAATCCCTATTCCTCGTGTAACGTCACTTAAATTTCTGGGTACCATCTTGATCAATTCCTCACATGGAACGATCATATAAAACATTTATCTCAAAAAGTAGCAATGAACATTGGTATTATGACTAGAATAGCCTACTTGCTGCCCACCCAAACACGTCTTAATCTATATTACTCTCTTATTCATCCATACCTTACATACTCTAATATGGTCTGGGCTTCGACATACGCCACAAGGCTAACAAGATTAAATAAGTTACAAAGAAGAGCCATGCGAATGATTGCAGGTAATCAGCACTCGATGTCTACCGACGCAATATTTAAATCGTGCCGTGTTCTTAATATCGAACAGATTAGAAAATTGCAAACTAGTGAATTCATGTTTAAATATTTTCGTAACCAGTTGCCTAGGATCTTTGATATTTTCGTAACCAGTTGCCTATAGGATCTTTGATAACTATTTCACTGCCACGTCCATCCTAAACCCTTATCCTGTAAGCTCTGCTGCGAATGTAAGAGTACCTTTTGCTAGGACTAATTCTAGAATGTTCTCGTTGAAATGCGCTGGTCCCCCACTTGGAACGATATACCTCTCGCCATACGTAATTTAACTCATATCTCGCTCTTTAAGATTAGACTTCGATCGCATCTCATCGCTCAGGTTGTCTAGACTGCTTGTTAATTATATTATGTTTAGTTAACTAGTTAAGAGTTAATACACACTTATGTTTCATTATTATGTCTGCCATTATTTACTTTGTGTTACAGGTGCCCCACTAGCGGAACCTAGGTTCCTTAGGGTCATGTCCCTTTTGATCCCTTGAAGATAGTTTGTGTTCCACTGTATTTGTGTTTTTTTTTCGATGTCTCGGGTTTCAATAAAATTTATGGTTATGGTTATGGTTTATTTATGGTTATTAAGCAAAAATGTTTAATGAAATGAAATTCACAAAGGGAAGAAAGGCTCCTGGGTCATTTTCGGTGACAGGTGGACGGTTATGAGATATATCTAGATGCCTCTCTTATTATGCTCCTTCATGGGAAACAGGACTCACAACATTAGTGTAGCTCACGTGGACCATGCGTAAAGTATGGACTATATGCAAAGCAGGGATGCAGCGTATGCCACGTGACACAGTTCATGTGGGTGGACTAGAACCAGCGGTCACATAACTACTATACGTGCTGCTAAACATTTACTTTACGTAATTATGTGTTGGTAAGTAAGTAACCTTTGAATCGAAGATGGCTTGTCGTCTGCCTCTGCGTTGCGGTGGCGGTGACGTTGGTTCGGTGTCGCTTTCGTCCGATGTGCTGGGCAAAGCAGTGGCGCTCTTCCGACGTCGGCTCTGCGTACAAAACACAGCAGCAGTCAACTCATTGCCATTGGCGAAACGTAGAAGGCGGAGGAGGAAGTGGAAAGGAAGGGGGAAGATGGAAAGATTGGGGCTGAGGAGAAGAAGTGAAGACAGGGAGGATGTAGAATAGCGTGTAAAATGGAAAAGAATATTCTTTATTATTTGACCGAAATTGCTTAGTCAATGATATTTTAGATATTTTATTGGTACTGCTAGGAGATGTAAGAGGAGGAGGAGGAGGAGAGGAAGGCGATGAAGAGATGGAAAGAGGAGGACGATAGAAAAGGAAGATGACGATGAAGTAGAAGAAGCAGATGCAGAGGTAGAGGTGGAAACCGAGGAGGAGGTGGAGGAGGCCGAAGAGTGGGTGGAAGCAGGAGAAAGGGAGAAGAGCCGGAGTCGAGGAAGTCAGAAGTCGAGGATATCAGAGAGGTAGAGGAGTTGTAAGATAGGAAGGATCAAGAGAGGATGTGAAATGGAAAGAGGAGTAAAGGAGAAGAATCAAGATGAGAAGGAAGTAGAAGTAAAATACGGTGGAAGTGGTAGTCGAGGAGGAGGAGGAGGAGCAATAGGAAGTAGGATGAGGAGGAGAGAAAAACAGAGAATGGGGAAATAGAAGACAATTATATGGTGATGGTGGTGGTGTTGATGGTGGTGTGGTGGTGATGGTGATGGTGATGGTGGTGTTGATGGTGATGGTGATGCTGGTGATGGTGGTGGGTGGTGTTGATGGTGGTGCTGATGGTGGTGGGGTGGTGGTGGTGGTGCAATGATGGTGTTGATTATGACAATTATGATCGAAATGTCGTTGGTGGTGGTTGGTAGTCATCGATCGTGGCGATGACGATGACCGCGATGAGGAGGATTGGAGGAAGGAAAAGGTGAGAAAGAAGCAGAGGAGGTGAAGAAGGAGGACTAGGAGGAGGAGGCACGAATGTTTAAGCGACAGTAATAATATGGGCCGTGATGAAATTAATATGACAATGCAAATGAACCATACAAAGATGATAAAGAAGAGATGCTTCTGCTGCTGCTGACGACGAGAAAGAGGAGAATGAAGAAGAGAATGTGGAGGAGGAAGATGAGAGGAAGATGGGGAGGAAGTAGAGGAGAAAGAGAAGGAGGAGGAAGAGAAGGAAGAGGAGCAAGGGAGGAAGACGAGAAGGAAGAAAGAGGATGAGGATAAGAGCCTATTGAGAGAAAGATAGTGGTAACAATGCCGCGGCCCGCTGCTGATGAAGAGTTTGCTATGCTGTCTTAAACATTGCGCACAAGGAAAAGGTCACACATAGTCTATACACAGTGGGAAACAGTTAACGGCACCGATATTTAAAGAGTTAGATGTACACCCATTAAGGCTGTGGTCGTAACTACTTATATTGGGCCACGTTCGTTGCCAGTAGAGTGAGTAGACTAGAGTAGCTTAGAAGAAGGGAAAGTATCCACTAACCATGCAGCATTTTGTGTTAGAATTTATTATGCAAATACGCATGCATTTATTTAGACATCAGCATTTTTATAATGACGAAATTATTATTATTATTATTATTATTATTATTATTATTATTATTATTATTATTAAAAGACTAGAAAACCAATTATGCATGATGAACAGTGAATCGTGTTAACATGAGAATTATAATAATTCTCCTGTTAACACGATTCATCGTTCATCGTGGCCAGCGTGTTATCCGTTACTCTACCGCCCTGTAATTTAATTCTAATTGGGACGTTATACATCAATTTATGGCTTTATATAAATGGATATTTATTTTCACAAAGCGATTATCATCACATTCAGTTATAGACAATATGGAACATATTTCAAACCAGCTCAACCATGCAGACATCTCTGTTCATCGTATCTCTATTATCTGATTTTCCCGTTTTGTTTATCGCAGGTTAGGCCACACATTTGCAGACATCTAATCATTCCTTTCTCAAAAATTACCATTTCACCACCAAGACCCCAGCCAGCCTTGCGCAATAAATTCCAGTTATACAAAGATCCGCTACGTTAGACTGACTCTATCCGTATATATCATCTTCGCTCGGTAAGCGCGCCGTCGTGCGAGGATAATGGTAGACCGTCGCTTACTGATTAAAATGGTTTTATTGATTTCGAATAAGTCAACGAAAGACAACGCCGAGGGCTCCGTGCGATTTGTCCAGATGTGGTCGAAGTGAGAAGGGTATAGTGCGTTGAGATAGTCCAGAGACAGCTAGCTATCTATCCATGGGTGAGGTGTCTACGACTTTATTTTCTTAGCCTCTGCGTATGAGTGTGGATGACCAGTCCTCTAACTCGTCATCCCGTCTTCCACCAACAGATTATGGTCAGTGTACCATATAATTATTGTGGGGCGCGGTGGTGTAGTGGTGACGTCGTTGCCTTGAAGCCGGAAGGTTTGAGGTTCGAATTCACCTCAAGTCGCCGCGTAGGGACCTTGGGCAAGTCCTTCACTCGCAATTGCTCAGCGCTTCGGCGTGAAACTCCGATGCAGTGTCCGCGCTGTAGTCGGGAGCGCCTCTGAGTAGCGGTTGAGGGCTGGAAGAGGTACTATAACAAGTGCGCATGCAAACAAACAAACAAATAATATACTATAGTATATTAATTATAGCTGAGTTGACTAGGTCACTATGGGCACATGAGTAGCAGAAATCCTAACCAAATATTTAAGATCTCTATCTCACCGGTGTCGCGGAATATTCTATACCCGCAAAGCTATACCAGGGTGTGGGTGAATTATTCTATCCCCCTGATGGTGTATACTGGGTATAGAGTATCCGCGGGGGTTAAGCCATTCTATCCCCAGCGTATAAATATTGAAAACGCGCATAATTGATAAATTTATGCTGTGCTAAAGATCTGAAGTACTGGTAAGAATCTCCCCGTAGTAGACATTGGGACTCACTATTGGTCGAATTGTTAATTAATTGATTGATTGATTAATTAATTAATTAATTAATCGAAATGAAACCAATACAATTGATGAATTAATTAATTACCGTTCCTGTTCTTGGAGGAACATTAAGCCAGTGCGACTCCTCATGGTTCTGACCACCTGTTCTGCTCTGACCTGAAAATTAAACGAAACAATGCATGTAAAGTTAACTATTGTCAGCGATTTTTACGTTTTCTACTAAACTTTTTCCCTCCGGATCGGGTAGGCCCTAGCCAGTTAGTGAGCTCAACAACAACATAAATAATAATAACGACGACAACAACAACAACATCAACAACAACATCGACATGAACAACAACGACATAAACAATAACTAACGCTCGTAATGTCGTTTCGGTGTGATATTGTGCGCGCTACAAAATTATTTAATAGTAACAAAAATGTTACAATGACCGAGTGCACCATGGCTTCATTGCAGGCCTACCAAATTCAACGTCTGGCATGTGCTCGGACACTCGTCTAAACTTCAGAATGCGGTCTATGAGGCGGGCAGTGGTGCGTAGGACCATTTTATGGGACCCACTCAACAAGCCTGAAGTCCATCGTGTAGGCCTATACAATTATGGTGCTGCAGTAGCCTGCAGCCATGAAGCTGAAAGCGCAAGAAGAAGTGTTGAGGCTGCGTTAGGAGTCAAAGAGCGGGAGATGCCATTGAGCTACCGAAGCTGGTAGCAACAGCTGTAGCACAGGTCAGTGGCGTAGCCAGGAATTTATGATGGGGGGGGGGGTAGTTTTGGGGTTTATGGCCTGGCCGGATGCCCCTTCTGACAACAACCCAATCAATATTTCGGTAGATAAAAAGGGGATAAAGTACGAAAAACAATTGTTACTACAAGCAATTGTTTTTTTCTGATTTAATTGGATAAACTACCTTTAAAAAAACTTTTTCCTAGGTCAATGGGGTATAACCCCGAAACCTTCTTGTCTGTATACGTCACTGCCGAAGGTTAATGCGCCGCATAATTTTGAGTTCCAGGTCTAAGATGATTCCCAATACAAATCAATGTAGGCTATTATATCAGACGAACTGCGTTAAACCGAATAGAAATCCTTTAATTTAACCATAATAATACAAGCGTTGCATTTTGTTACGCTTATAATAATGCGATTTCAACGTATAAGGCCGCATTACAGTCGCAAACCTATGGGTAGGATCGGGGGCCTTGATTGCCAGCGGAATTTTCATGGGGCGTCACAGATCATCGCAGAAACAATAATTATGGGCGTCAGTTTATTATGAATAATATTAGTCTATTGTTTGTGTTCTTTGTCGGATATATATTTTGCCGTTTTGATGCTGACCACTTTTTGTGCTAAGGATAGAAGCACAATCCTGTGGATGTCTGTCCGTTTGCCAGCTTCTTTATGTCTCTAGGTGTCCGTCTGTCCGTCTGTTCCTTCGTCTGTCTGTTCCTTCGTCTGTCTGTCTGTCTGTCTATCTGTTCCTTCGTCTGTCTGTCTGTCCATCTGTTCCTTCGTCTGTCTGTCCGTCTGTCTATCTGTTCCTTCGTCTGTCTGCCTGTCTGTCTGTCCGTCTGTTCATCTCTTTGTCTGTGCCTCCTCCTCCGCTCGCACAATCTTGCATCTTTCATGCACCTTCTAATTCTATGTCTTTCTATATCTTTGTATATCTATCTCTATGTCACTGTCTACCTGTCCCTACCTATAACCACCTTCGCCTCTTCTCAACATTTCTTCCTGTGTGTATATATACCCTATAAATCCGCGCCTCCGTCGATTTCTGTCTCTGTCTCTGTCCCTGTCTCTGTCCCTGTCCCTGTCTCTGTCCATGTCTCTATCTTCCTGAGTATGCCTCTACGTTCCTTTCTTCCTACACACACAATCACACAAGCATATAATTATATACATGTGTATTGTGTATACATAAAAATATATATGTATATATGTACATTTTGTATATATGTATATATGTATATATAACCACCTATATATATGTATATATGTATATAGGTATATATACACACGCACATTTATATCGTCTATTTATGAACGTTGTTTGAAGGTTTTATGGCACGGTTAGGCCCTGGTTGATGGCAGTTGCTGCGGAGAGATTTACCGGCACAGATTTATTGAGGCGCTAGATAAATGAAAAAACTAACAAGTCACAGACGTAAAAGTGATAGCGGATGATACGGCTGACATACTTACTTTTCAACGCGTCAGCATAAAAAAGACACTCATCATCATAAAAGGTAATTAAATCAAATCCATATGGCTACTGATTCGATTTTTTCAATTCATTATTCTCGAGACCATGGTCTTCAAAATCGTCTTTGTAAGCGTAATGGTATAGCCCTAATAACGCGTTTATAAGTCTATATATTGTATTATATTGTATTGTATTTGATCATTTATGAAGCGCTTCTCTCAGCAAAAGTCTTTCAGAAGCGCTCCCGTGCGATTAACCCCGAGAGAAAAGGCAGTTGATTTGAGGCGAGAAAACACGAGGAAAAGCTAGCAGAGAGAAAGGAGAAGCGAACGGATTGTGGAAGTTAATTCCTTAGAGAGGGACCTATATAAGTATATATGCAGACAAATTATCTGCATTGAGTTATGGAAGTCCTTTCGCAGGGAACAAAGAGGTAAAGCCGATCACAGGAACTAAGCGGACGAAGCGTATCTTAATTAAGGTTTAAAATCTGACAACATGAGGTGGGTTGTTTTGAAAAGGAAAATGACAAGAGAGGAAATAATAGAGTCTATAAGGAGCTCAAGTTCTCGGTTGTAGGTTGAGTTTTTGGATATTTTAATGATTAGCTGAAAGGAATACATATATACATCTTTATATGCGTATACAACTATACATATTCAAAAACCAAATACATATAGGGTCTTTATATACATGTCATTATATCCATATGCATACATAGACCTATATACATGTAGGTCTACATATAGGCCTATACATTCATAGCCTACACACCTGTCCCCCAAACAAAGTCTACCCTGAAATAACGTCTCCTTTTCAAATAGCCTACGCCTCACGAATTTCATGTAGGATAATAATTATTGTAACACAAGCCTATATTATTATAGTTTCAAAATACAAAACAGTTTTTGAATAGAGCTAGACAATCCACCTGCTCAAACTGATCAATTATAGACTACAAAAAATGTAGCTGTATCTCCCTCGCAGAGAAGAGATTATTCAACGGAGGATGAAATATCTTCCATGTCACCAATGAAAATCTCAGGCAGTGACAGTGTCTGGTAACAGACAGCCAAAGGAACATTTTCAAACCAAAATATCTCCTTCTTTTTCTCTTCTTATGTACGTCTTTTCTTTGCATTTATCTTTCTCTCTTCTTTCTCTCTT
>OX457038.1:12257930-12262930 GCA_949752735.1 Lumbricus terrestris | reverse complement strand
TATGAATAGGCGGTTGAGCTTGAAAGAAAAGTCAATGGACATCAGACGAAGTAATTGTAGGCTGCTCGTTAAAAAAGAAACACAGTCAGGCAGTAAGCATGTACGCTACTGCAAAACGAAGACAATTCACTGCCTCACTACCATTAGAGAAATAACAATCTGCATAAAACTGCAACGAAACGAATCGTTATTTCGTGCAGACACTGCAGAGAAGCCGAGGAAGCTATCAAGACGAACCGCATGTGGTGGACATAAAATACTTTGAGCTCAAACAAAGACAGGGCTTTTTTAACGTGCAGTTGTACACAAAATGTGCAGTTCTAAATGGATTTGTGCTGTTGTAGAAGCACTCCTGTACAGTTAAAACTAGCAAAAAGATCAATGTCCTCCGATTGGAAGTAATTTACCATGAAAGATGGGGAATGAAAGAAGGAGTCGTGCAGTTCTAAAAATTCCTTAAAAACAGCCTTGCAAGGACGCAAATGGTAGAGCACTATTAAAACGATTCAAGCGCACAGAAGCGCTGAAATTAAGGAACACTTCGAATAAGTACTGTCTAAGAGCCCACTAAATGTCGACATAACGTCTCTACAGAGTTGTCCATAAAGATGATCAGATAGGCTACCACCATTCTCACAGGAAAAGGCAAGGGATGCTATCAATGGAAGAAACATGGATAAAGCGTCAGGCATGGATGGACTTACAGCGGAACTATTCCATACGGAGGAGTGGAAGAGCTCAAGTACTGTTGTTAACGCCGTGCTACAAAGAGCCAACAAAACGAAATAAAATTAATACCATAGAGCTGGGTAAAATAGAGAGTTGTTCCACGTGCAAAAGAAACGATCCACAAGACTGGCAAAAATTACAGAGGCATTTTTATCCTACAGATCACTAATTCATAAAGGTTCTCAACCATGAGTGATGCAAAACAGAATGAAGAAAACTGTTGATAAAGTCTTATATAGGAGAATGATAATCCGAGTGTAGGCCATGCATGAGGAAGCGCAGTTGATGATCAACTATCTATGTCGTAGCTGCTGTGCTGCAGATACTTGAAAGTTTACTTTTTATAAGTATAAGAACAGTTCTAGAAGACAACGAGAAAGTTTTCATTAGCAGCGTAGACTTCAAGTGAGCATTATTCTCGAGACCATGTCACGTGGCATGATGGAATGTGGAGAGCAATGCAAAAATGCAGGAGTATACCATGGCAGATCAATTGATTAAACGTGTGCAAGGGTTATGTAGAAAATCAAATCATCAATGATGTTAATTACCGATCACAGAGTATTTTCTAATCTAATCTAATCTAATCTAATCTAATCTAATAAAGCATCTGTAAAGCGCTTCTCACAGCAGAGCTATTCAGAAGAGCGCTCTGCGTGACAGGCCCATTAAAAGAGCAATGTTTTTAAGCAGCGACAAGACGCAGGTGAATTTCCTACAAGAATCCTGCCACGAATTTCAGAAGGAAGGTGATTCCAAATTAAAGGACCAACAATAGCAAAAACCCGATGTTGGCTTAATGAGGTTTCGTGATCTATAGGTGCAACAATTAGGGCGGTGTACAACAAGAACATACATGTACCTTATAAATTGGCTATAATAGAGAGCAGTATTACGAAGCAATAATGTTGCTCAGAACAAACACAACAACGATGTACAATTATATGGTTTTGCGTCTAGACACGCATGAATAAGCTATGTGAGAGAAACCACTAATTTCTCTCAATGCTTGACAAACTTGATAATAATTATGACGCTAAAATTCATCATTTATTATTCATTAAGTGATTCTGTGTGTGTGTGTGTGTGTGTGTGTGTGTGTGTGTGTGTGTGTGTGTGTGTGTGTGTGTGTGTGTGCGTGCGTGTGTGTATACATGCTATGCTACGTTGGGCGAATAACTGCATGTGCCAAGCAACAGAATTACAAAACAATAGATTACCAGACAATAGATTACCAAACAATAGACTACCAAACAATAGATCACCAAACAATAGAATTACCAAACAATAGATTACCAAACAATAGATTACCAAACAATGGATTATCAAACAGTGAACTATTTCGTCACCTGACTTGTCCAGCGATGACGTCACGACGAGTGACGGGACATGACGTTGAAGGACAGGTGAGATGCGTGGTGAAATGAGCGTATCACTGCGCATGACGAGATCGTTGGGGGACAGCTTATCCCAACTGCTGTCGTAGCTCGCCCTCTTCGTGTCCTTCACTTTTGGTCTACAACAAGATGGAGGTCAGAGGTTAGAGGTCACGGGGTTCGTCGAAGTTTGGCATGCAACAGGTCATTCGAAATCTTGTTCGTAAACTCTAGATTTATATAGCGCTGTATTATAACGCTGACCGCATTCACGAGCGCTGCGTCTTATTAGAGGGGTTGTTCAGATATGGGAAAGGATCCGATTTCGGTTGCCAGATAGGCCAGAGAGATAGAGAGAGACACGCACAGGCATAGACAAAGAGATAAATGCATGCAGTAAAGAATTCAAGAAATATACAGATATATATATATATATATATATATATATGCAGTAAAGGAGGCAAGCAATTGACAGAGAATAAAACAACCAGCAAGCGAGAGAGAGGAAAGGAAAGATTGGTCAAAAGAAGAATCGACGAGACAAAAAATGCGACATAGCTAAACGACGTGAGAAAAATCTTCAGAAGAGCATATACCCTATTAGGCTTACTCTCAAGATCTAATGATATTATTATTAGCCTACTATTACTATTACAATTACTATTATTTTTGTTATTTTTATTATTTTTATTATTATTAGTAGTATTACTATTACTATTACTATTATTATTACTATTACTATTATTATTATTATTATTATTATTATTATTATTATTATTATTATTATTATTATTATTATTATTATTATTATCATTATTATTATTATTATTATTATTATTATTATTATTATTATTATTATTATTATTATTATTATTATTATTGTTATTATTATTATTTGGCTCAAGCATGCGCAAGAAAAGCAATCGAATGCTAATTATGACACCTTTTATTACAAAACAAACTGCAAATAAATTTCACGAAACGCTGAAAAACGGCAGATAGTCAGGGAATAATTGCGCTTTCAACTTTTACTAATCGAACTCGAGTAACTCTCAACGAACTTTGAGGAACTGTTAACCTCAGTGTTAAGGTCTGTTAAGAATCTTTGTCGGCCTGTGTCAAGTACTCGGACTGGTCGGTCCCTACGCTCGGCTGATAGGGACGTGCTCTTGGTCCCGTTTGTTCGTACCTCCATCACGTAGAGTCGCGTTTTTTCTGTGGTTGGCCCGGTGGTATGGCATGCCCTCCTATTTGAGCTGCGTCTGTTCACTAGATCACTGTCTGGCACATTCTATAAGCACTTAAAAACTGTCCTGCTTGGCCGTGCTGGAGTCGGGAGTGTCACCGAGTAGTTTCCTCGAAGAGGCGCTATAAATACTTGAATGAATGAATGAATTACGAATCGATAAAGGAGCTATAAGAAATCGTTAAGAATTAGGAACCGTTAGGAACTGTTAAGTAGCTAAAATAAATCAACGACGAGAGATAATAATGTTGTAATAGAGCGGTCACTAAATAATACATAGCGGAGAATGTCTATATGCTACTGTGGCGCATCTTAACAACCTCATAGGGGCGCTGTATAATTATGTTTCAATCATCGTTTGTCAATCAGGTTTCCTGTTATGTCTTCAGCTATGGCGACAACTCATCAAATGCGCTACAGTCAAAAGTGACGACGCAACACATGGAACAGAACAGCAGAAGGTAATTATAGGGATAATGAATAATAATTCCCGAGAGGCCTTATAATATAATTCATCAGGTGACAGAAACTGTCAAAATCTTCCCACCGCCAGCATGATAACTGTGTTGAGCACTGGCTTCTAATGGTCATTGACTCTCGAGGGAGTTGAACTTAGAGCAGTTTGCGTGGCGAAACGGGAAGGTCGTACACCTGCAATGTTTTCCCCCATGCAGACACGAACATTGAACAGCGCGGAAAATAACAACTCGCTCAGGTTGTGTGAGAGTTTCAAAGCAAAATCCGACAGAAACGCGGAGCTTCAACCTGCGCAGCGTTGATGCCAAGATGACCGCCTGTTGCCCAACATGTAGGCTAGCTACTTGTTTTTTTCTAAGCTTATTAATTAGTTGGTGAATAGATCATGCTGCACGTCTGTTAAAAAACCGCCAAAGCGTCATTGATATCCGATTGGAAGCAATTTAATTTATCTTGGTGAATGGCATGGAAAGAAGGGTATGCAATTCTACAAATTCCTTCAATTTATCTTGGAGGATAAAAGGAAAGAAGGTTGTGCAATTCAAAAAATTCCTCCGATTTATCGTGGGGGATGAAAAAGAAAGAAGGGTGTGCAATTCTAAAAATTCCTTTAATTTACCCTGGAGAATGGAAGCGAGAGAAAGGTATGCAATTCTAAAAATTCCTTTAAAAGCCCTGTTGATTAGATACTGATTCTGCCGGACAGTATATATTAAGGCCCATTCTCATTTGTTCGGACCTTTAATCATGGCCGCATGCAGATGTTTCTGCAAGAGAAGCAAAACGCAATGCGTGGTCACTGTTAAATGTTTCAGCAACAGTTTGACAACTGAAAAATGCCAACTAGGAAATTAAAATCATGAGTATTGTTCATAGAGGTCTTAAATGTAAAATTTGGCAATTTAAGACAATAGACAATACATGCATACGTACGTACGTGCGTGCGTGCGTGCAATTTACAATTTACGTGTACATACATACATACGTACGTGCGTACGTACGTACACACATACGTACATACACACATACACACATACACACATACACACCCACACGCACACACACACAGACAGACACACATACATGTACATACATACATACATACATACATACATACATACATACATACATACATACATGCATACATATACGCACGCATATACAGTAGCACC
>OX457038.1:12241291-12253791 GCA_949752735.1 Lumbricus terrestris | reverse complement strand
CTTATTAGTGTCATTTCAATTCAAAATTAGATTCAATACATTAGAGAAATGAACGAATGGGAATCGTATACAGTAAGTAGGTCTACTTGTTAGTGTCAGTTATGGCTACAACGAAGGCTTATTAACGACATTTACGTATGAGCTTCGTAGACTTCTTAGCGTCGTTTCAGACCTTTAAAATGTCTTATAATATACATATTAAACCTTCAATTAACTGAGCATATTCCTACAGGATGTTAAACTAATGTGTAATGTATAGATATTCATATAACATATATAGGCCTATTAATTACATTTTGTGCATCACTTTTAGGTAATGCTATCATATACTGGGGGGGGGATAATGTCCTACCCCGGGGGGATAATGTCCGGGGGGGCTAATGTCCGGGGGGACAATGTCCGGGGGGATAATGTCCAGGGGGCTAATGTCCGTTCCCCCCGCGCAACAGGGTAAGAGGTACCCCGTGCCTAAAAAATTGACACCTATTTTTTAAACGACTATATATAATTATTTTGGATTTTAACAAATTTCTTCGCACACAGCAACAATGAAACCAATGCTACACAAAATGAAAATGAGAAATTTACATCTAGAAACTCGATGAAGAATATTCATGTTCTTAAATTCCTGCTTTGCATTTGTCAAGCTCTTGCTAAAAACTTTCACCGTTACCACTGTGTCTTGCCTCTGCTGCAAAAACATTTGCGGTCACTCTGGTTCCATGCAATCGCAGCCTAGTCTAAACAACTTCATCCAACCTATACAATATATAAATGCAAAACGGTCTTAAGCGGTTTTAAGCGGTCCACAAGGATTGGCCTAGACTTCACGTGGCCTCACACATGTTCATTCGACTCTAAAATCAACTGTTGAGATTTTACAATATGACTATGAAGATATAATGGTGACGATCATTGTATAATAATTGCTAAATAACTGATGTAAATCGGGAACCCTGTCTCGCGGAGCCATATGTTCCTTTGGGTTTACCTATTGACAACCTGCAAACGAATTTGTAAACTGTACGCTTGTATTACTTTGTGATGGTGGTCAATAAAGAAGATTGATTGATTGATTGAAAAGACCCAACTCGCCCCATGGTCTTATTCGTTACTCTACAACTTGGCCCGAACCTGTTGAACAAACGAACTTTTTCAGAGATGAAATTAATTTCATTTCGTAAATGAAGCAATTGTCCAGGGACAATGGAAATCTTTATTCTTACCCATCGCCATCACTATTAAGTGGCTGGCGCCAGGAACTTTAAAAAAAGATTACAAGGAATAAAATATAATGCAGCATTACAGGCCTAGATGTAATATAATATATTTACATAATAGATATATATTCATGTATATGCAAACGTAATAATTATAATGCTGGTGCTAATTCATCTAACATGCTATAAGGTTAATTAAAAGCTAACAATAGCACCAATAATTCAGAAAAATTATTCGGTTTAGTGGTTTCAGCAGTGGATCAATGTCATCAGTGATGTTGTTAGTAGTGTTGTCAATAGCGTCGTTAGCAGTGATGTTAACAGTGTTTGTTAGCAGTGCTATTTGTAGTGATATTAGTAGTGTATTGCTGTCGTTTGCAGTATGTTCTTATTAGTAGTGCGCTGATATCAGTAGTGCTGTTAGTAGTGTTGTTAGTAATGTTGTTAGTAGTGTTGTTAGTAGTGTGATTAGTAGTGTTGGTGGTAGTGTTGTTAGTAGAATTTGTTAGCAGTGTTGCTAGTAGTGCTGTTTGCAGTGTGTTGTTATTAGTAGTGTGCTGATAATTATTAGTAGTCCTGTTAGTAGGGTTGCTAGTAGTGTTGCCAGTAGTGTCATTAGTAGGACCGGTTGCTATTTTCAGTAGTAATCTGGTCGTTCCAGATAGCCTAAAACATTTCGAAGGTCATTTCGTCGACAGAGGTCATCGAAGTAGAAAGGTTTTCGGATGCGTATGCGCATGTCCATCAGCTGACCACGGAGAAGCGAATTCCTGCCAAAAGCAACCGATTGAGCGTTGCCAAGGAAACCATTATAGGGTCAGAAGAATGCAGTGACCGATGCAGAGAGAGAGAGAGAAGGCGAATGGGAGAGGGAGGAGCGAGATAGAGAGGGATGGACAAACATATTGCATTGTTGTGATGAACAATGCACTGCATCGCATTGTTGATGAAGGGTGATGCATATATATATATATATATATATATATATTATATATATACACATGTGTTTGTGTGTGTGTTTGTGTGTGTGTGTGTGTGTTTGTGTGTGTGTGTGTGTAAGACTTTGTATGATTGTAGTACTTACTCATAGGAAGCAATTAGTAAGAAGGTATAAGAACAGGAGAAGGCCGAGGAGGAGAAAAAGCAGAGAGCAACAGAGAATAAGAAAAGCAGTGGCGTAGCCAGGAATTTATGATGGGGAGGGGATGTTTGGTAGTTTTATTACCTGGCCGGATGCCCTTTCTGACACCACCCCAACAGTATTACAGTAAATAAAACGGGAATAAAGTAACGAAGGGAATAAAGTAAGAAAAACAATTGTTACTACAAGCAATTGTTTTGTTTTTCTTATTTAAGTGAATAAATAACCTTCAAAAACACTTTTTCCTAGGCCAATGGGGGGTTTTAACCCCCGAAACCCCCCTTGTCTACGCCACCGAAGAGAAGGATGACGACAACGAGGAGGGAGACAAGAAGCCTATAGGGAAAAACAGCAGGAAAGGGAAGACCATACGTAATCGTATTGTGTGCCATGCTCCATTTTTATCTTATAATGCTTATATCTTATAAACTTTTAGCGCAAAAAATACCACCCTCAGCCAAGCCATACCAAGACTACATGCCAGCTTCTGCACTTAATTCCTTTGCTGTCCTACCGACTTCCTTTCAAGAGCTATTAACTATCAACACAACCCTCAAAGACACCCACAGCACTGGTCCTGATGACTTGAATCCACATGTATTGTCTTCTCTCATGGACTTATTAGCATCTCCACTTAGCGAGGTGATAAATTGTTCACTTAGAACTGGAATAGTCCCATCGGACATAAAATTAGCAAAAATTACACCTATCCATAAGCAAGGTAATAAAAATGAGGTTTCAAATTTTAGACCAATCTCTATACTACCATTTTTTTCTAAATTTTTTGAGAGGGTAATGTACGACCGCCTCTACTCTTTTATCACCCAGAACAAAATATTATACCCCTTTCAACATGGCTTTCAAACTGAACACTCAACCTTTATGTCATTACTGGATATACAAGACAAAATATCTCATGCTATGGATAATAATGAATATTCCATTGGCATTTTTCTCGACTTAGCTAAAGCTTTCGATACCGTCAGCCACAATATCCTGTTAAATAAACTTGAGAATTATGGGATCAGAGGTATCGCACTCACATGGTTTACAAATTACTTAAACAACCGCCACCAACAAGTCTCATGCAATGGGAAATTATCCAGCTTCCAAAAAATTGTTTTTGGGGTCCCTCAAGGCTCAATCCTGGGGCCTCTTTTATTTCTAATATACATTAATGACCTCCCTAGCTCTGCAACTTTTTTACATTACATCCTATTTGCTGACGATTCGAATGCTTTTTACTCCCACCCCTCTTATGAACAGCTAATTAAAATAGCAAATAATGACCTAGAAATGGCCAGTGAATGGTTCAGAGCCAACAAGCTTTCACTGAATATTGCAAAAACCAGTTATATAATTTTTAGATCTAGTAAAAAAAAACTTGCTCCACCTCCTGATAGTAACTTGCTAATTGATAATATATCAATACCGCAAGTATACTCATCTAAATTCCTGGGGGTACACATTGACCAGCACTTAAAATGGAATATACACACAGCTGAGATTTCCAAAAAAAATTCAAAAAATATAGGCATAATTCACAGAATAGCCTATCTCCTTCCACCTCATGTACTAAAAACATTATATTTTTCACTTATACACCCATACTTAAGTTACTGCAATCTCATTTGGACATCTACATACGACACTCACCTAACTAAGCTAAATAGACTGCAGAAAAAAGCCATAAGAATTATTACTAAATCTCCCTTTAATGCTCACACTAGCCCCTTATACCAACAATTGAATGTGCTAAAAATATACCAAATTAAATTCATCCAAACTAGTACATTTATGTATAAGTATGACAACAACCTTCTTCCACTTGCATTCTCATCCTATTTTAGACCTAACTTATATACTAAAGGCATTAGAAATAATAGAGCCTACATAAGTGTCTTTGCAAAAACGAACACTAGAAAATTTTCTATTAAGTACCAGGGTCCTCTTTTATGGAATAACATACCAGAAAGTATTCGTGCATCCAGGAGTCTCGCTCAGTTTAAAATCCAAATCCGTGCATACACATTAAACAATGTTAAATGAACTCCTTTATTTAACCAATGTTCATGCTTATTATTATGTTTTTGATATATGTTTTGAGGGAAAGTATCCCGTTGCTTCTGTTCATTTGCTTTCAAAGCTTTAATATCGCATCTGCTTTTTATCTTCTATTGTTACCCCAATGAATTTTCTGGTAAATAGTCCCCACTAGCGGGATCATTCCCTTCGGGTATAGCCTATTGGTTCTGCCACACTCAGTATTGGTTGCTTACTTGTCCATATAATCGCAAATGTTAACTAGCAATCAATCACTGTGTGTACTATCCTGTAAGCAAAATTGTCTGCTTGTCAGGGCCTCCGACAGGGGGGGCCACTGGGGCCATTTGGCCCCAGGCCTCACTTGATAAAGGGCCTCGGAATTTCGGAATTACAGAATTATTTGTAATAAATAACTACTTAATTCAGTAAATCCCTATTAATTTTCAAGCAATAATTTATTGAAATGGAGAATTACGGAACTAAGGAGTTATTCATTGAAATGTAGGGCTATACAAATTCTAATAATTTCGGGTCGAAATCATTGACGTTACATAATTGCAAACTGTAGACAAATTTTTCATAAATCTGTTATTAGTTGTAAAACTGAAAACTTGTCAACACTCAACAGTCTAAACTCTATCGTAACTCGTTACTCGTATAGTCATAAGTCAAACACTCGAACCTAAATAATTTTTAATATGAATATATAATCATCCGATAACCTGTGGATAGAGTAACCTACACAGTACACTATACTATATAGCTATATAGGCCCTTACATATTCTTACTTTCTTAGTCTCTTAGTGCGGTGGTGTAGCCAGGAGTTGGGGTTTGGGGCAGTGTAGAAAATGAATGTGGTGGTGGACGAATTCGAGGGGAATGAGGCCGATGAGGGCACGATTAGGGGCTTTGTTTTTAACTTAGGAAATTGATATTTAATCTATATTAAAATAGTTTTAACAATATCAGTCAATTTGACAAAATTGACGACGATGTCAATTTTATTGAAAACATAGCAAATATTCCCCCTAACTATTAGTCTATTGTATTACATATAAATAGCATTTTAACTTAATCTCATAGGCTGCAGAAAGATGAATATTCGAAAGTGGACATGAGAAACGAAAGAAATTGGCTCGACAAAAGGAAGCTGCTTCAGCAAGCCGATAATTTCAAATTTCTTTGCACATCCTATAATAGCAATAGGCTCAGCCAGACAGAAGATCTTCGAGAAATAAATATATCACAAACAGAAAGTGACCTTCAAGAGACTTTGATGACTGTGACAAACGTGACTGATACAGAATGGAGTTTTGAACCAAGAAAATGTAATTGTAGGCCTACAGCATTTGACAATTGACAATGTAGGCCTATCAGATAATTCGAATAATTTTATTTTAAATCCTTCAAATATTATGAGACATGTTGACATTGAAGCAGGATCTCATAGCGATTCAGAATTTCGACGTAGATTATTGAATGAGTAGGCCTTGAAAATTAGTTGTGGCCCTGGGCCTCCAAATCCTGTCGGAGGCCCTGCTGCTTGTCTTTGTTTTTTTTGGTGGATCAATAAACCAATTGAATTGAATTGAATTGAATTGAATATTTCCGCATATATATAATTATATATATATATATATATACGGAAACATACATATATATAATTATATATATATACGGAAACATACATATATAATTATATATATACGGAAACATAGGCCTATATATATAATTTATATATATAATTTATATATATATATATATATATATATATATATATATATATATATATATATATATATATGGTTCATCCGCACTGTTCTAAAACTAGGGACCCCAGCAGTGCCGCACAGAAGCATTGCTGTGGTTGGTTCTGATTCCATCAGAAGATTCCCTATAGCATCGTGTGTATGGATATGAACATTTTATATATCGCATAACGGAGCTGTAATCAAAATAAAGTATAACGTTTTCGTGCACCTATAGCGGAACTCATTTACTGCTTTACATCCCTTGAGCTTGTAATGGGCAATGAAAAGGTCGTGGACGCGAGGTACTGGTTATAAGTATATCGTACGACTATAATTATATTCTTTCGAGCAAACGCCGATGTCAATTTACTTTCCAATTTCCATGGTAACAGAAGTAGGCCACGTGCGCACAAACAACTGTTGCTTAAAGGTCGTTAAAAGCGAGCCGCGCTAATCCTGCCCGAAGTCACCATCTTCAGATTACTGGAAAAGATTGTACAAGTATGCACGCAAGTATGAAGTATGTTGACTTCCTCTTTCTCCTCTTCCTCCTCCTCCCCGTCATCCTCCTCCTTTTCCTTCTTTTCCTCCTCGTCCTCTTTTTCTTCCTCTTCCTCGTCTTCTGTATCTTCTTCTACCTCTTCCTCCTTTGCTTCTTTCTCCTCTTCCTCTTTTTCTTCCTCATCTTCTTCCTCTTCCTCTTTCCCGCTCCTTTTTCCTTTTCCTTTTCCTTTTCCTTCTTCATCTTTCTCCTCGTCCTCTTTCTCTTCTCCTCCACTTCCTTTGTCCTCTTCCTCTTCTTCTTCCTCATCTTCTTCCTCTTCCTCTTTCCCGCTCCTTTTTCCTTTTCCATTTCCTACTTCATCTTTCTCCTCGTCCTCTTTCTCTTCTCCTCCACTTCCTTTGTCCTCTTCCTCTTCTTCTTCCTCATCTTCTTCCTCTTCCTCTTTCCCGCTCCTTTTTCCTTTTCCTTTTCCTTCTTCATCTTTCTCCTCGTCCTCTTTCTCTTCTCCTCCACTTCCTTTGTCCTCTTCCTCTTCTTCTTCCTCATCTTCTTCCTCTTCCTCTTTCCCGCTCCTTTTTCCTTTTCCTTTTCCTTCTTCATCTTTCTCCTCGTCCTCTTTCTCTTGTCCTCCACTTCCTTTGTCCTCTTCTTCTTCCTCATCTTCTTCCTCTTCCTCTTTCCCGCTCCTTTTTCCTTTTCCATTTCCTACTTCATCTTTCTCCTCGTCCTCTTTCTCTTCTCCTCCACTTCCTTTGTCCTCTTCCTCTTCTTCTTCCTCATCTTCTTCCTCTTCCTCTTTCCCGCTCCTTTTTCCTTTTCCTTTTCCTTCTTCATCTTTCTCCTCGTCCTCTTTCTCTTCTCCTCCACTTCCTTTGTCCTCTTCCTCTTCTTCTTCCTCATCTTCTTCCTCTTCCTCTTTCCCGCTCCTTTTTCCTTTTCCTTTTCCTTCTTCATCTTTCTCCTCGTCCTCTTTCTCTTGTCCTCCACTTCCTTTGTCCTCTTCCTCTTCTTCTTCCTCATCTTCTTCCTCTTCCTCTTTCCCGCTCCTTTTTCCTTTTCCTTTTCCTTCTTCATCTTTCTCCTCGTCCTCTTTCTCTTCTCCTCCACTTCCTTTGTCCTCTTCCTCTTCTTCTTCCTCATCTTCTTCCTCTTCCTCTTTCCCGCTCCTTTTTCCTTTTCCATTTCCTACTTCATCTTTCTCCTCGTCCTCTTTCTCTTCTCCTCCACTTCCTTTGTCCTCTTCCTCTTCTTCTTCCTCATCTTCTTCCTCTTCCTCTTTCCCGCTCCTTTTTCCTTTTCCTTTTCCTTCTTCATCTTTCTCCTCGTCCTCTTTCTCTTCTCCTCCACTTCCTTTGTCCTCTTCCTATTCTTCATCCGCATCTTCTTTTTCCTCCTCCTCTTCAATCCTCTTCCTCCTCTTCTTCAGTTGACCGTTGACGAATGCTATGTTGAGTTCGCTTCATCAAGATGCTGCCACTGATGCTGATAATGCTGCTGCTGATGCTGCTGCTGCTGATGGTGATGATGTTGATTAAGTGGATATTCGCTGCCAATGGAATTTCGTTACCATGCAGATGCATCAGGTGTGCTGCTGCTGCTGCTGAAGCAGATGGCATATAGTGATGGTTGATAGAAGCCACTCTTCTAGGCATCGTCAGCTTCCAAATAAATGCCTTCATCAGTGATGGCGCGTAACAGGTAGGCGAAGCACTGCGCGCGACATTTTATTCGCAATTTAAGGTGTTTGCGGCCAGACATTTCAAAGTGAGGATTATAATTCCGTGATTACTACTGCACCCTGGGGATTTATCACCGGGGCTACTAGCAAGATGATTGCTGGCCTAATACATGACAACTGTATATATCCATAACAAGATAATTAATTTTTTCATGAAGGCAACACGAGCTATTCAGCTACCCGTACCATTGTAGTTATACAAGAAAAGTGATAATCGTGGTACTTGTAATAAATGTAGCAATTTCAGCAGTTGCAGCAATAGCATCTTTAGCAGTAGCAGTAGCGGTAGCAGTAGCAGTAGTAGCAGTAGCAACGGCAGCAGCAGCAGTGGCTGTAGTAGTAGCAGCAGCAGTAGTACTAGCAGTAGCAGTAGTAGCAGTAGCAACGGCAGTAGCAGTAGCAGTAGCAGTAGCAGTAGCAGTAGTACTAGCAGTAGCAGTAGAAACGACAGCAGCAAAAGCAGCAACAGTAGCTGCACTTGTCACAGTAGTGACATAGCTTTGTTCTTTTCGCTGGACAACTTGTGAGATATCAACGTAGCCTATCTATCACAATCGTTCAACAGAAGAGCGTTGATGGCGTGACTACTTCAAATGAACCAAGCAATTTACGTCAATGGCCATGCGACGCGGTCGGTGGACGTTAAATCAGAGTTTGGGAAATCAGTGACCGTCTCTCGCCAAAGTGTTATTGTCCGTTGGTGGGCACCGCCAGAGATCATAGACCACCGACCGCCCCGATGACCGTCTGGTTAGGGAAGAAGAAGAAGGGGGAGGAGCGATGAGATTATTTGTGTTTACGACGGGAAGTTGGGTATAGGCTACCCGCGCCGCCGAATCCAGATTCGTTTCTCACGGTATATACAGGGAGCGCCAAAAAAAGACCCCCCTAGTTTTTTTGCTAATATCTTGGCCAAAACAAAACATTTTGAAATGAAATTTTACAGGCTTAAAGACAATTCATACTTACACATGATGGCCATATTTCATCAAAATATTTCGAACAGAACAAAAGTTATACCACTTTTAGTGAGGCCACCCACCGTTTTTTTTAACGATTCAAAAACGTAACGCAACAAAAAGTAACAAAAACACGATTTTATTAAGTCTCATCTCAAATAACTGTTGTCAAATGAACTTAGTAGTGCTTCACAACTTGTGTTCAATGTGCCCACCACCAGTGCCAAAACTTCTTTTGAGTCTCTTTGCAAAGTTCTTGATGGACCTATTGATTAATCTGACAGATTCCTTATTTACCAATCTGATTGTCATCTTGCTAAGTTACTTTTCAGTGACGCGCAGGTATACGCTGGTACCCTGTTTCTTTTTAAATAGTAATAATAATGATCATCTGTCAATATCAATGCTATTTGATACCAATTATTTGAGATGAGAAAAAAATCGTGTTTTGTTACTTTTTGTTGCGTTTCGTTTTTGAATCGTCAAAAATCGGTGGGTGACCTCCCTAAAAGTGGTATAAATTTTGTTCTGCTTGAAATATTTTGATGGAATCTGACCATCATGTGCAGGTATGAATTGTCTTTAAGCGCATAAAATTTCATTTCGATATTCTTACTTTTGGCCAAGATATTGGCCAGAATAATTTGATTGGTTTTTTGCAAAGCTCGAGGGTACGCGTACCCTAAAATAGAATACGTTAAAATACGTACGTACCTTTCAAAAAATAGAATACGCGTATGGTACGTACCATACAAGAAAACTTTATTTATGCATGGTTTACTCAGCGACCCATAGCCAACGTATAATCTGACGTCAACTGTAGGCCTATGCGTCATTGAAACCGGTAGGCCTACTTCCGGTAGCGTAGCAGTAAATTTAATTCTATAAATTCTTTGGTTATAATTAATTTAATGCATATTGCACTGTCTTTCTGATGAGAGCTAAGTACACGTTGATGGTTTTCAAATTGGTGTAGCCTAACTCGAAAGTTGCAGTAGGCTATATCTATATAGCCTGCGCATCATTCAGCGAGTCAGCGATGCCCAGAGAACGTGGGAAGGAATGGACGAACGTGAAAGTTTTGAAAAATGCGAAAAACTATTTTTTTATTGAATGCAATTTTTTCGACAAGCGGTTCAGGCAATCACTCAAGAACACATCTTTGAAGTGCTGCAGCAGAACTGAGACGACTGACTGACATTAGCGCATTAAGTGCAATGTATGCTGGATAAACATAGACCTACAATAGCATTGCAGCAATTTACTACGCCGTATATACTGGGTGGTGAGTGTTTGCTTAAAATTAATTAATTTGAACATTCTTATAATGAGCAATGACGTGGTTAACGTATTTTATTTATTGTTTACGTACCCTAAAATAGGGTACGTTAAAATACGTACGTACCTTTCAAAAAATAGAATACGTATGGTACGTACCCTCGAGCTTTGGTTTTTTGTTACTTTTTGTTGCGTCGCGTTTTTGAATCGTCAAAAAACGATGGGTGACCTCACTAAAAGTCGTGTAACTTTTGTTGTGTTTGAAATATTTTGATAAAATCTGATCATCATGTGTAAATATGAATTGTCTTTAAGACTGTAAAATTTCATTTCGAAATTCTTACTTTTGGCCAAGATATTGGCAAAAAACCTAGGAGGGGTCTTTTTTGGCGCACCCTGTATATAGGCTACTCGTTGCGCTTTCCGCGTGGAATTAATGCATTAGATAAGTAAGTGGTCTGAATTTATGTGTGCACGAAAGAAGTCTTTCTGCGCATGTGTGCTTTTATTTATATACACTATACATGCATATATGTATATGCATAGGTAATGTATCAGCCATTTTGTTTACTGTATTTTAACGATTTCACGGAGTGCTGCTAATGACAAGTTCGGTAAACGACCAGTGCTGCTACCAACGCAGGAAACCTACTTTTCAAGGATGATTAACAACGGGAACAGCAACCAAACAATGCCATTGTTAATTCTATCGCCTACAGAAAATAAATAAAATGAGCGTTTGTGTTTATTAGATGGGACAGAAGAAATTAAGCGGATTAATCTTTACGTTATATACAAAGGCAATAAAGCAGATACATTTTCCAGAGTCGGACAGAAATCCAGATGTTTATTAATTAGACTATGTGACAAAACAGAGCACATGGGAAAAATATTTTAGCCAAATTTTATAATATTCCGCAGTAGGCCTAAGCAGTAAATGAGCCTTCATTCAATGCGATACTGTGCATATTTTATGTGGCACCAGGTCCTGCAGCAGAGTATATATTTAAGGGGATGGCGGGTCTTTGAAAGGATTCCGTATACATATAGGCAGAGTAAACCCGAGTAGGCCTATGTCACAGGCTCATTGTTCAAGTTTACCAGCATATGAATTTTCGTTTTAGCTAAACCAGAGAGAGGCAGCTTAATGAGAACAGTGCAGGGTTAACAGAACAGGCAGCCTGCAATACACGGCGCTCAATAGCAGCCTACAAAGCACGTCTATCCTATGTGGCTCGAACCCGGATCCGCTGAACTCCATGCCAATTAATCAATTATGTTATCCAATGCGCTGCCGCCCTTTCCCCTTTTGGTGTGCAGACGAAAGGCTCGAGTGAAAAGCAGAATATAATGGTTTTTGCAACTTAAATCGATTAGAATTCAGTGACAGACGACTGACTGCCCTAGTTTTCTTTCGACCTCGTCAGTACAGAATCCCAAAGCGTAATCATGTGCTATGTGACGCGGTGACGCTAAACCTAGGTTGAGTCGTCTGCCATCAGTTCTGACGCCAATTATAGGCATCGAGTACTCAAGCAGAACAAAGAAATGGCAGATCTGGTTTCAAGACAGTTTTTCAAATAAATCGAAGAGTACAAATATTTTGCCTAATTTTAGCTCTGAATGTCTCCACGCACAGCAGCATCTCAAGATGTTCTTAGCGACGTTTCTGACTTTCACAACCATTGTAAACATGAAGGCGTAGCCTAAGCCTCAAGTGCGTCCACAGAGCGTTATTATAGAGACAAGGTTGCTCGGAGAGGATTTTTCAGAGAGGAGAAGCTACGATAGGCTTGCCTGTTCTCCTTCTCCTCAATGCCACGTCGTCGATTCAACGTCAAGCAGTCGGCAGCAATTATTT
>OX457038.1:12171291-12236291 GCA_949752735.1 Lumbricus terrestris | reverse complement strand
GTGTTGAGTTATAGCCTACGTGCCGAAGTACGGTATATAATATGCACGCATGGAAATTGGACGCAATAGCCGGTGCTAGGACAAAATGTCCCCGGACAAAATGTCCCGGACAAAATGTCCCGGACAAAATGTCCCTGGACAAAAAGTCCCCGGACAAAAAGTCCCCGGATAAAATGTCCCCGGATAAAATGTCCCCGGACAAAAAGTCCCCGGACAAAAAGTCCCCGGACAAAAAGTCCCCGGACAAAATGTCCCCGGACAAAAAGTCCCCGGACAAAAAGTCCCCGGACAAAATGTCCCGGACAAAATGTCCCGGACAAAATGTCCCCGGACAAAATGTCCCGGACAAAATGTCCCGGACAAAATGTCCCGGACAAAATGTCCCGGACAAAATGTCCCGGACAAAATGTCCTGGACAAAAAGTCCTTGACAGAAAGTCGTAGGGCAAAAGTTATGTCACTACACTACGTCGCATAAGGTTTTTGTTTATTATTGAGAATATGAAATGCACGGACACAAACCGTCTCCCCCCAATCAAGGACAAGAGACCCGCCTTCATAAAAGGAATTTAAATTTGAGCAATTTAAATTTGCGCAATTTAAATTGGAGCAAGTTAAATTGGGTCTAAGATTGATGGAAAATTAAAGTTAGGGTTAGTTTTAGGGCTAGGGTTAGTATTAAAATTTACATAGGGTTAGTTTTAGGGTTAGGGTTAGTATTGAGGCTATGTTTAGCATTTAGTATAATTATGGAGAAGGTTAGGCTTAGAAATTTAGACCTTTTTAAATTTTAATACTAACCCTAACCCTAAAACTAACCCTAACCTTAATTTTCCATCATTCTTAGGCCCAATTTAACTTGCTCCAATTTAAATTGCGCAAATTTAAATTCCTTTTATGAAGGCGGGTCTCTTGTCCTTGATTGGGGGGAGACGGTTTGTGTCCGTGCATTTCATATTCTCAATTCTAATCTTAGCCAGCACCTTACTGTTCTTGCAACCTAATCTCGGCGAGATCCTGCCTCTTAGATTAACTTAGAATTATTGTGAAATCCCCAAGGGATCTGTTTAACTCGAATAAGTAATTAATTAACTTAGAATTATTGTGAAATCCCAATGTGATCTGCTTAGTCTGCTGTGAAACCTCAAATGGTCTCTGTTGTGATTAACTGCTTTAAATGTCGTCAAGTTTATTGTGAACTGCTTTAAATGTCGTAAATTTTATCGTGATTAATCGCTTAATTAAGGTTTTTTGTCGAGTTTTAATTAAACATCATTTTGAATGGATCTTGGCGACGATTTCTGCGATTTCTACCATTTTTAAACAACTTTATGTGACTTGGATTGGAATGGAATTGCCGTTTAATTGCCGTTTGATTTCCGAAACACAACTGTAGAAATATACTAGTTTTCCTATGTTAACCCCGTCATCACTGATGTAAATGTAGGTTAGGTCTAATTTTGTTGCTTAGATGTGCCACATTACATGCAAAAGGATGTAGCCTAACATAATTATGAACTCCATATATTAGGCCTTGTGTATATAAGTGTATTCATTCGTTCATTTCAGACATTTTTATGGCGCCTCTTCAAGCGTTTCTATTCAGAAGCGCTCCCGACCCAACCACTGCTAAAGAGAACAGTCTTGCAGCATTGTAGTGTGGTGCAGTGTGAGAATTGTGGAAAAATAACTGGGGGGTTGGACCATTATCCATTTGGAATTGGGGGTTAAAAAATAGACTTTACTATGGGGCTCTAAGAAAGACTGAAGGGGTTGAAACCCCCAACCCCCCCGGCAATTCTCACCCTGGTGTGGTGTAGTTAATGTTTAAGGGCCTCAAGCCTTTCGAGTATCCAGGGGCCTAGGGTTGTCATGCTACTGCCTAGTTAGGCTACGTCCTAGGGTTGTCATGCTACTGCATAATAAAATAATTTCTCGACGGATCGATTGTCTCACCAAAAAAAACTTATAACAAGGATAATTTATAAACTATCAAAATAATGAGCGATCCGGATACACACCTTCAAGGCTGCCTATAGGTAGGACCAAAAAAGATACTATAAAAAAATAGCTGAACGCCTTGGGAAATTTGTACATTTCTGACGCAAGAATCGGAATTCTTCTAAAAGAGTGAACCAAATGCAGCTTGCAATTGGTTGATTTGCTAAGAATGTTCTGTTATATTCAAAATGACTCGTTTTCATGCATTTAGAGAAGGTGGTTCTCTGACAAAAGGACTCTTTTTCTCAATGTAGGTGTGCCTACTGCTAGGCGCCCATGGATGCGCTGGGTTTAGGTAGTGTAGGGACATTACTTTGTCCGGGACATTTTGTCCGGGACATTTTGTCCGGGACATTTTGTCCGGGACATTTTGTCCGGGACATTTTGTCCGGGACATTTTGTCCGGGACATTTTGTCCGGGGACTTTTTGTCCGGGGACTTTTTGTCCGGGGACTTTTTGTCCGGGGACTTTTTGTCCGGGGACATTTTGTCCGGGGACATTTTGTCCGGGGACTTTTTGTCCGGGGACATTTTGTCCAGGGACATTTTGTCCGGGACATTTTGTCCGGGACATTTTGTCCGGGGACATTTTGTCCGTCCACGCAATAGCCTATACGTTATAGGCCTGAAGGCCGAAGGAATATTGCAAAAGTGCTCAGAAACTGCTGAAGACAAACAATATCAAGACGCTCTCCGTCAGCATCGTCAACTGAATTGGAATTTCCGAGAGCGTTGAAGTCAACGACAAACTTTTACAGACATAATACCACTGAACATCTGGAAGAACTTTAATTAGATATATAATAATACAGGTCAGATACAGACATGAGAAACGTTTGCAACTGTTTAGTTTATAACATGATTTGTCTATATAATAATAGGCCTACGTGTAGCTCATGTGAGTCCAGGTGTGTCTATTAACATTCGGTATACATACATGCATCATGGAGTCATGGCGATGTTTTTTCCTATCAATCCTGATGAACATTGATCACCGAATTCTACTTATTTCTATTAGGCCTATCTCCACTCGCCTTCAAGTAAAAGGAAGTCAAGATTTGTGAATGGAATATTTATCTATTTGACGATAAAATAATTGAATTTATTTAAATTAGATAAAATCGAATTCACTCAATTGTTCACCAATCCTCAAGCACGAATAATTTCCATTTTCCACAGCATGCCTATGCAAGCAGGGAGAAAAGGAACAAAGGAACACACACTGTTCCGCCATCTTGGTCGCCTAATTATACAAACCATATTAGATCAGTTGAGTGGCATCAATTAAGCAGCACAAACCATGTTTAAGATTCTAATAGCACACTTCTGTACCATAAGCTAGCGAGTCAATTTTCCGAAGCTTAAATACATAGGTCTATATGCATGGAGTTTCACTATCGAGAACAACCAGAGAATAAGATACTTACTTACTTAGTACTTAGTACTCAGTCCCTCCCGTGCAGAACTGCACATCGGGCAACGCAGTCTCTCCACTCCTCCCGGTCGAGTTGAATGAATTTTCTGCATTGTTTCTGTTGCTAAGATAGCTATTAAAAATTTAAATTTTAAGTATTTCATGATAATTCAATTCCACTGAAGGAATACATAATTCTTCGACCAATTACGAAAGCGAACGGCACCCCCCGTGGGAAACCGTTAAACAACACACCCGCCTATAAGACCTACCCGGTACTGTCCTACTCCCTCCGTTCCATTTGTCGCGTAAATCCTCCTCAGTTGACAGCCTAGAGTCTAGACCTTATGCGCGAAAATTTTGTTGCAATTAAGCTGTGTTTAGTTTAAGTCTGTACACCAAGGTACAATGATTATCAATTGATTAATAAAGAATATTAGCCTACTTACCTGCTGGCCTACTTACTATAAATAGTATCTTCAGGTGATGTTAATACTGCGGTGTGTTTTAGCTAGGATTAAGATGCGCATGTTAGTGACTGTGTAACTTTTTACAGAGCGCAATAAAAATAGTGAATATCCTTACGCACGTGTCTATACTGTTTATGTGTAGCAAATTAATTGTCGGATGATTTACTAGTAGGCTATTATTTTACCGACATATTTTTCTGTCGTCAACACCCTCATTATCGTGATTACCATCATTATCAAACAATATCCTTGTTGTATAATACTCTTCAAGTCATTGTAGGTAAAGTCATCTTCCTCGTCATCGTCGTCGTCATCACCTTCTTCATTTGCAACATCAACAATCTGCGCCCCAGGCCTCTGCCAATGGAGTTTACCATGTAGTTAGAACACTAAAGACGTCATGTATGTATGTATGCATGTTTGTATGTATATGGACATTTGTATAGCGCCTTAATGATACCTTCACGAAGATATCCAACGTAGCCACAGCTCCAAACAAGTGCGACTTAATTGATTTTGAAAATGTTTCATGGGATAGGCCTACATGCAGTGCGGTATCACAGATTGTTAATGGGAGACTGTCCCTATATGAAGGCCCTACGGGTGGGCCAATTAAGGTCATCAACTTTTTTGGGAGGGAAATAATCGGTATATTCTACGAAATTTCGAAAATAATCGGTATATTCTACGAAATTTCGAAAATAATTGGTATATTCTACCAAACGACTAAAAAGGTCATCAGAATTATTTTCGGCCGAAGATCCGCGCCCCACATTTCTTAATCCGGCCCTGGGCACAGCACAACTGCTCTTGCTGTTTTTCCCCAATTTAAAAGCTCAGAATGCCAATAAGAATGCGCTGAAGAATTGCAAGTGAACGACGTCCTCAAGTTTCCTTTCTAGAGTGGACATTCTAATCCAGTGGTTCCCAACCTTTTTTGACTGTCGGGCCACTTTTTCTAAGTTGGAGGACACGAGGGTCACTTTTTCTTAGTTGAAGGACATTAGGGGGCCACAAGGCTAAAATTTAATTAACTAAAGGCATATAACATTGTTATAATTTAGTCAAAAATAATGTTTTACGCAATTTATTAACGTCCAAATAAAATAATTTGTAATAGAAAAGAATTATATATTCTATCATGTGCAAATTGTCAATTTTTACATATATTTTTCTTAATTCATTGAGATGCTGCGGGCCATTTTGGTAGGCCAGGCGGGCCACTTTTGGCCCGCGGGCCACGGGTTGGGAACCGCTGTTCTAATCCCTATTATAGACCTACTCTCAGCGTTGCGAGCCGTGCGATTTACCCACGCGCTTGTCGTGCCTTCACAGCGTTGAATCAGCGCTTGCTTCATACTTTATAGCATATGCATTTGATTTATATTTGTCTGCTGTGAAGCGAGCCAATGTACACATCAGGCTGGATTTCTAGATGCACTTATATCTGTCGCTGACAATAATGACAGTATAATATATATATATAAACCTTGTTATATATATATATATTATATAAATATATATAAATGTATATAATATATATGTAATATATATATAATATATGATATGTAATATATATGCATTATATATAAATATATATAAATGTATATAATATATATTACATATATAATATATTATATGTAATATATACAATAATTATTATATAGGGCCTATGTAATATAATATGTAACCTATATATGTAAACACCGCAGCGTAAAACGCTGCCTTTTATCTTAAGTACGGAAAATCATATTGCCAGCCATCTTTAGCCACACACAGAAGACAGCAATCAGATGACTGCGAATGGCTTCGTATCATGCATAAAAAGAAGATATCGAGTGTAGAAACCAGTTGGTCAAACGTAGCCGACGTCTACATTACCCACTGCAGCGTGATTAATTGTATAGCAGCTTCATCTTCTTCGTCTCCCATTCCTTTTTCTTTTCCTTCTCTACTGCTGTTCTGCCTCTTCCTCCTCTTCCTCCTCGTCCTCCTCCTCGTCCTCCTCCTCGTCCTCCTAGTCCTTCTCCTCCTCGTCCTCCTCTTCCTCCTCCTCGTCCTCCTAGTCCTTCTCCTCCTCGTCCTCCTCGTCCTCCTCCTCGTCTTCGTCCTCCTCCTCGTCCTTCTCCTCGTCCTTCTCATCCTCCTCCTGACCTCCTCTTCTTTCACTCTCCTTCTTCCTCCCGCTTCCATTTCCTCCAGCTCTTCCTCCACAAATGTTTCCTCCTTCCTTCTACATTTTCTCCTCTTCCTCCTCTTATTCCTCCCTCTCCTCCTACTCTGTCCCCTACCCATTCCTTCTCAATTTCCTTATGTTCCTGTTCCTACGACCAGTTCCATTTCCACGACTCTCTTTCCACATCTTCTTCTTCCTCTTCGTACTCTCTCTATACTACTACTTTCCGCATATACTTCGTCCTCTTCTTCACTCTTCTTCGCATTCGTCACTATCCTCTATCTCCGATCAATAGCAATAGCATAGTTGAAATCATATATTATAGTAGTATGTCTCATTGAATAGTAGCATAGGGCATGCTTGGTAGTATATATGCCATATGTGTGTAGCTGAGATAAATTATTAGGCCTACAGTACCTGCTATGAAATATTAGTAGTATGGAAAATCAATAAGAAGCATTGGTAGTTGAGATGGTAAATTAGTAGCATAGTACAATTACATACATACATACATACATATACATATACATAGCCTACATACATACAAGGTAACTGGACTCAGATTGCATTATTAGCAGGAGAAATAACACATTGGCAATAAAACACCCGTTGATAAAAAAAATATATATAACGCTATATAACATAATTATGTAGAGATGGCATATTAGTAGGAGTCCTACCTTTCGTGCGTTTGATTCAGAAGCGAGACCTCTTCGGCATCGAAGAA
Organism: Lumbricus terrestris; assembly: GCA_949752735.1. Lineage (NCBI taxonomy): Eukaryota > Metazoa > Annelida > Clitellata > Crassiclitellata > Lumbricidae > Lumbricus > Lumbricus terrestris. The sequence continues at coordinate 12,229,504 of OX457038.1, read as the reverse complement.
CGTTATGGCTTTTCGACGGTGGAACGGTCCTGCACTGGCTCCCAGCGCATCCTTTGCTGCCGTCTTCTTCGGCGAGTCATTGACTCCGTCGTTGACCAGGATACCTCTGACGGGAACTTGTGGAACAAGCTCCGGACAGGACCCTTCCCTCTCAGACCAGGTCAGTCTCTTGCAGGTCCGCACGTGGCCCCCCAAGGCCGACTTTCTCGTAGGTCCTCTTCTTAGTTCCTCCTCCATTCTTTCCACGGCTCCTTCCTCCACCGATCTCCATCTGCCCATTCTGTCCCGTTTTTCACTTCCTCTTCCTGCTAGTATTCTCCCTCCATCATCATCTCCAACTCTTTCCAATCCTACCCCGCCTTTCACTCCAGCTATCTCTCCTTCCGCTCTGTCTAATTCATCGCCTAAACTGCCTCCCACATTCATGCACATTCCTCCTCCTCCTCCTCCTCCTCCGTCTTCTCCTCCTCCATCTCCTCCTCCTCCTCCTCTTATGCTTATTCCTACCTCTGCCCCTCCATCGCCGTTCCCACTTCCCATGCCTCTCCATCCTGCGTTTTCTCCTTCTCCTCCTCTTATGCCTGTTTCTACCTCTACTCTTCCCATGCCTTTTCCACCTCCCATTCCTCTTCCTCCGATGCTTCCTGCTATGCTTCCTCCTATTCCACCTCCTATTCCACCTCCTTTTCCACCTCCCTCGTCCCCGGTGATGAGGACGCACTGGACGGCAGCGTGTCGTCTGTGGAGGACACGAGGACTTGCGACGACGACGACTGCGTCCGGATCGTATCCGAGGTTGTCCTGGATGGCGTTGCTGCTGTTGCTCTTCTTGTTCGTCGCTGTCTTCTTGTTGCGGGTGTTGCTCCTCGATAGTCCGAACGATGTGCCGATGATCGATCTGCGAGTCACCTGCGACGACGAATCCATCTGTGGCTCCCTCGGAAGAACAGCCAACGGCGATGGGTGGATGGAGAGATCGATGGAAGGAGGGTGGTGGGAAGGATGGATAGATGGATGGATGGAGAGAAGATGGGAATGGATAGATGGATGGACGAATGTATGGATATGTGGATGGATGGGTGGATGGATGGATGTATGGGTGAGTGGATGGGTGGGTGGAAGAATGGATGGAAGGAGGGTGGCGGGAAGGATGGATGGATAGGTGGGTGGATGGATGGATAGGTGGATGGATGAATGGATGGGTGGGCGGGTGGATGGATTAGTGGGTGGATGTACTTCTTGTTTCTGTTATTTCTTTATCCTGCACATCTGATTCCTGTTGTCCTATATATTCCTATTTCTCTTCTCCATTTCTTATTATTTTTTCCTATCTCTCCTTTTCTCCTATTCTTCGTTTCCTGCTGTCATTATTTCTAAATCTCTTTTCTTTCTTTGTACTCTGTCCTATTTCCACTTTCCTCCTGTTTTTACTTTTTTCTATTTCTCCCTTATCTTGCTATATCTTTTTACGAACTATTTATTCTTTCCTCAAGGTTTATTTATCTACACTCATCCGCTCGCACGGTCCAATTAGACTCTTTGTTCTTTGTTCTTTGTTCTATCTCTTCCCTTTCTTCTTCCTTCTATCTATTTTGCTCCATTTTCTCTCCCTTTTCTTTTTCTCATCCACCTATTTCCTCTCCTTCTTCTGACTCATCCAAATCTACTTATGTAGGTCGTGCAATCGATAACGATGTCGAACTACGGGAGAATGACATGACTGAGCGAGGGAGAAAGTACAGATGGTCAGCCAATAAAGGGCGATTGACAGAATAAGCCTTCGTCAAGTGTGCGTCCATCGGAAATGCCAAATCTCTTCTTGATGGAAAACCAATTTCCGTTGAAATTCAAATCAAACGAAGGACCTTCTTTGGATTGGAACACGAAGTGATGAGTTGCTCGATGATTAATTACTTAGCGCATTTTAACGAATTCCGCATCATTCCTAAAAGACAGCATAATACAATGCATTTAATACAATACATTTAATACAATACATTTAATACAATACATTTAATAAAATACATTCGTAATTATTGCAGTCAGTCAGTCAGTCAGTCAGTCAGTCACGGGCTCTTAAGATAATATCATAAATGGAATGATTTTATAGGGCTAGCTTCTTCCATTAAACTTTTAAAATAAGGTATAGTCTTTGTTATCTGTTTTAGTGTTTGAAAATTTCTGATTTTCGCACCCTATGCAGAAAATTGACCGGTTCTGTTTAGATTATGTTTTAAATTATGCTTTAAATTATGTTTTAAATTATATCTTAAATTATTATTTTGTGCATTGAGGTATTTATAACTATGATTTCTCGGTTTTTAAAACAATGTCAACAGCGCAGAGACAATGAAATGACATCATCAATAATAGCTATTATTACTATTAAATAACAACAATAATAATAAGGGATAGTGGTGACGATGGCGTTGTTGGCGGTGGTTTCAGTGGCCTTGTAAGCAGCAGTAGCTTCAGTATTGCTCGTCTACTTTCAAATTCAGCGCACAATCCACCTACTTTCGATTTTATAGCAACATAAGTAGCCTACTCCGCAATTTTAAAAAAATCAGCGTTCCGCAATTTTCTACGCTTTTCGCACAACAGCATTCCGCAATTCACATGCTGCAGCCTCAAGGAGCTGGTTAGTCCTTACAGCAATGTAGGCTATTATCACCCAAGTGTTCTGAATTTCACGTGCAAACTTTAAAAGAACCGAAGTTCTTGACTTTTCGCGAATACATGTAACTTCAGAGGTTATGCACTACGCAGTTTACATGCACTCCAGCTTCAAAGTGTGCCGTTGTCACGAAATGGATTATATCCCCCGTATTATTCATATCCCCACCCCAGATGAGCAGAAGTTGAAAAAGCCACTTCCGCGAGTATTTTGTTTTGCAAATTAACTTCCATCTGCTTTGTATTGAACAATGTTACTAACTAGCAGGTATGTTTATTCCTACCAGATAATTTTATTTGCTTTTAGAGCACTTAGCATGTAGAACACTTAGAGTCACTAAATAAATTCGAGATGCCTTCCTGTAAACATTGCTTAGGACACTTAAAACAATTAGATTCCCTTCAAATTTTGATTAGACTCTACGGCATAAATTTTACAATTATACACACTTTTGAAAAATAGAGATAGAATGGTTTACCGATAATCTACACCGGTGTATTCAGTTCGGGGGGATAGATTAATTCATCTCCAGGATCAGGGGCGGATCCAGGGGGGCAATCCGGTCATGGCCCCCATTTAGAAATTTCTTTATTTTTGACCAACTATTTTGCTCGGAAAGTAGACGTGCCCCCTCCCATGAGTAGTTCCGTAGGACTTTGGCCCCCTTCGAAAATTTCTGTATCCGCCCTTGTCCAGGATAGATTTGAGAGAGATAGAATATCCCTTGACAACGTGATACTTATTGATATCCAACACCAAAGCAATCCGCCCACTATTTACTATTTATTATTTCCCATTTTCTATTTCTTATTTCCTATTTGCTATTTGCTATTTACGTTACTTTGTAATAATATAAACTAAAGTGTCTACCTTGTTAGCAAAATAATTGACATCGTGCACAACTCCAATGACAGTATCTGATATGATCCACGCGTCAGTGATTACTGTGTCGTTCCATTCCAGTCCATGGTCAGTTCCGATTTATCTAGCGCTGTCAATCCAGTGCGCCATCATATATACACGCAGACCATTCCACAACGATTGCACAGATGACACGAACTCTTTCTGTCCTCTTCACAGTCTGGTGCAGTTGACCGCAAAGTGCTCTGCAGCAGCAGTAGCAGTAGCAACAGCAGCTGACGAGGACGATGAGGATGACGACGACGACGACGTGGGCAGGGCCTACATACATCGGCTTCAGCGGCAGGCATCCATCCATCCATCTATCTTTCCATCCATCCATCCATCCATCCATCCATCCATCTGTCCATTGATTATTGGGGAAGGAGAGGTAAGAAGAATACCAGCGCATCTTCTTTCTTCTTTTCCACTCTGTCTCCCTTCATTCCTCCATCGCTCGTGCACTCACGGAGGGTGGAGGGTGCGTGGTTGTTTCTCTGTGTAAGCTTAGTTGTCATCGTCTGTGTTGCCGTGTCTGTCTCTTTATCGATTTCTTTTTTGTTGTTTAGGTCTATCTTTAGAAATACTTGCATGTGCGCATGCTTGTGTGTATGCATGTATGTGCACTTGCTATAGCGCCCCTTCAAGATTCCTACTCAGAAGCGCTCCCGATTACAGTGCGGACACTGAATCGGAGCTTCACGCCAAGGCACATGAGCAATTGCGACTGAAGGACTTCCTCAGAGTCTCTACGAGGCGGCTTGAGTGGTGGATTCGAACCTGCAACCCTCCGACTGCATGCAACGAACATACCTACTACAGTACCGCGCTCAACAAGGTCTACATGCACAGGCATGTATGCATATACGACTGCGTATGTTCATGTATACATGTCATACACGCATGTGTCATGTTTATGTATAGAGTCTATATGTCATGTGTTTGTAAGTATTGTGAATGCATATTTATCATGCACTTACTAACATACTATAGGCCTATGTATAATGTTTGTGCATGCATGTTATTGCATAAAAAAATGCTCAGTCCATTAGGCATTGTCCGTCATTGCTTTATAATTATTGTCTTTTATTGTCTTATTGTCTTTATTGTCTTTTATCGTCCCTGGGGCATCCTCGTAAATCTCACAGATTTGTAAGAACTGAAAGCCAACAAATTCTACTGTAGTTGAATATGACTGGATATATGATATACAATTTTATTTTGTAGCAGAGCAACGAAATGTCGAAATATATATTGACCAGCGAACCCGTATAATAGGCACCTTCTTGTCTGTCTGTCTTATAAGAATGAAAGCAATGCATTTTGCTTTGTGACTGTGCTCATCACTGAATAATCCATTTCAATATATTCGATTCGAGAAGCATATGAATTCAAAATATAAATCGTGATGGTAATCTCCAAGCTTCTGAAGCGTTACTGACGATTGTTGTCAGATTCTGGTATACGTTATTCTATTCGTATTCCTACACTTATCCTGAAAAATTCATTTTATTAGATATATGAGCCATTTCGCATTTTGATTTAATACGCCTGGTATACATCAAATGTGAAAATTGGAAAAAAACTCGAGTTTTTTCCTTTTATTCAACTGGCACTATAATATATTTTCACCCTTTGTTCTTTCTGAACTAAAAAACCCTTTATTTTTGCTTGTATGTATAGGCCTAGCACCAAATTGCACAATGACGATGATTTACACAGCTTATAGAACATAGAGCTCTGACTATAAAACCTGCGCGCAAAAAACTATCAGACATCAGAAATCATCATCGTTGGCGTTTCTGCTCGACCATTCAAAGGTCCATCACTGTCATGGGAAATTATTTATTATGGACGATTGGACGAGCGCTCTTCTGCAAAGGCCATGCATCATTCTCAAAGGCAGATGGACCAACGCTGACATTTCACGAGCTATATAAATGGTCAGAAGAGACGTCGCCGGCCATTTGACGGCAGACGACAGACGCTTCCGCGCGGGAACCGTATACGTCATCGATTTTCGTTGTCAACAGCAGCAACGAGATTGCTGTGACGTTTACGAACCGTGCAGAGGATAGAGATTTAGAGACGAGTTTCTTGCCATGTGCGCAAGATGTTTTTTCTCTCGATGGAACCTCATTGACTAAGTTGTAACTAGGGGATGTGTTGGGTGTTTGAACACCCCCGAAATGGAATAGGGCCTAAGTGAAAAATAACAGAATGCATTTGCTAGCACATGATGCAAAAACCATGAAATAAAGTCATGAAAACATCGCCCGAAATGAAAAATGTAAAAAAATTGATTGAATTGGTTACATTTTTCTGAAGATTTTGGCAGAATGACCCAAAAAAGTCATCAGTTTTTTCGGACGGAAATTGGTGACTTTTTTGAAGATTTCGGTCGGATGACTAAAAAAAGGTCAAGTTTTTTCGGACAGGAAACTGAAGAAACGCCCCCCGAAATCAAATCCTGGCTACGGCCTTGCTCCTTGAAACGTTAGAACATCATGCACAAGTTGGATGATATAGGCCTACCGCCGTAACGATTGTGCATTGTTATTGGATGTCATTGGTTGATGAAGTCTTTTAAGACCAACGGACGTTGAACTGCTTACATTACCCTATGGGGTACATGGCGTAATTGTAACACTACTAGCGTGAAGAGCAAACGATGAAGTAGGATCTGGGATCGAATCCTGCTATCAATCAAAAGGTCCACTCAGCCCATAATTAATTTTTTGTTTGATGGCGATAGTAAAATAGGTATAAGGACGTTAAAGACTGACTGCCATACACAGTTAAATTTGACTCGTGTAAGATCATCCATTAAATACAGTATACAGATCGCAAACATAGGCCTACATGTACACTAGCCCACGCATAGGCCCTATATACATATATACATACATAAGACACTGCGCTCTCTGAGTATAGCACACTTTGAAGAAACGTTACATAAAACTTCCTTAATAACAGAAATAACACCTTCATACACACATGCACATACACACATGCACATACTTACATGCGCACATGCTGACATACATGGACAGTATGCATGCAGACATACAAAAATACACGCATGCACAGTAGTCACACAAATAAAGCATGCATGCATGCACGTACATCATACATGCATTTGTACATAAATACATACATACATACATACATACATACATGCATACATACATAAAGACACGTACATGTATGCATATATGCGAACACATTAGCATGCGCCTATACAGATATACAATTATTATACATCTAGGCCCTACATATGCAATACATATACGTACACATGCACATTGCACATTTGTATGTTTGTTTGTATGTGCACTTGCTATAGCGCCCCTTCAAGCTCTCTACTCAGAGGCGCTCCCGACACTGCATCGGAGTTTCACGCCGAAGCGCTGAGCAATTGCGAGTGAAGGACTTGCCCAGGGTCCCTACGCGGAGACTTGAGGTGGATTCGAGAATCGAACCCTCCGGCTTCAAGGCAACGACGTCACCACTACACCACCGCACCGCACCTCACATATATCGTAATCGTAATCGTAATCTCATAATTTCTAAAGCGCCACTGGAAAGCCAAGCGCGGGGCACCGGCTTATTCACGAGCGCTGCATATACATATACATATACAATTCTCCATATACATAATTATACATAGTCTAATACATATATGCGCGCCTGTGGTACATGTATAACATCGAAAGTTCGAAACACACAAACGCACATGTAAAGAAGTTGTATCGAGATGACGGTCAAGCCGTACAATATCCGGGCGTTTGCAACACACATGTAGGTTCCATCGGACTGATTAATAATGCAAAGCTGTTGGTATGGAAGGAGTGTGCCTACCACCAGCACCAGCCTCAAGTATAATATCACTCAGGTATTAAGGCGTCACATCGAATCGGACACTCGATATCCACATTCCACAGTCCTTCTGGCAACAATCATATACACAGTTCGACGAAGCAGCTTATGCATATTTTATTAATTGCTAGGCGATGGTGGTGTGTTCTAGACAGTATTCCAGTGGATTAGCAGGTCATAAATTTCCCACGAGCTTGAAAATAACAGATGTAGACTAGGCGTATATGGTGGTAGAAATTATACCTTCGGTTGTTTATATGGAGGCAGAGGTGAAAGCCAATGCGATTTCCAATTAGCCAATATTCGTGTTTTCGTCCAAAATTAATCGAAATCCGGGGCGTGGTGAATTAATAATATTCGTTATATATGAAGCGAGAAGAAATCACACCATACTCGCATCCAACGACATGCATGCACCGCCCCTCCGTTCTGCACAGAAGGGGTGTTTTGGCTCCATTTACACGAACTGCAACTCTAGTCCGTATGCAGAATAGAGCTCTTTTTACCGTGGTGGGCCCAGTGGTATGGAATGGGCTTCCACAGGATCAACGTCAGTTGCATGGGGTTCTTAACTGATGCATTAAAAAATTCAACTCAAAACTGCGCTTTTTCTGAGCTGAAGTCGGGAGGCTTCTGAATAGACTTCTTGAATGAGGCGCCTTATAGATTCTTCAACAAATGAATTAATGCATTTATATTCACTCACTCGTTCCTAACACCACCTCTTCAAGAAGTCCACTCAGAGGCGCTCCCAGTCCAATTAACCACGGTGACACAAAGACATTTTTATGGAACCTGTAAAACACTGACGAGTCGGGACACGAACATTCCCCTGGACAAAACCCCCCGGACAACCCACCAGGGTAGGACACCCCCCCCCCGGTAGAACATATTGCGTGTATGTGGTATTACTATAAAACGGCGGTCCTAAGTACGCAAGTTGGATTGATGAAAAGATTTCTCGCTAAATAGAAGCCGGATTGATACAAAATAATTTTTACTTAAATGGAAGCTGCTGGATTGATGAAAATGCTCTTGCTTAAATTGAAGCTGGATTGATGAAAATGTTCTTGCTTAAATTGGAGCTAGATTGATGAAAATGTTCTTGCTTAAATTGAAGCTGGATTGATGAAAATGCTCTTGCTTAAATTGAAGCTGGATTGATGAAAATGTTCTTGCTTAAATTGGAACTGGATTGACGAAAATGATCATCATCGTCATCATCATCACTATTATTATTATTGATATTACTATTATTGTTATCATGTTATATTATTATTATTGCTATTGTTGTTGCTGTTATTACAGATATTATTATTATTATTATTATTATTATTATTATTATTATTTTATTATTATATTCTAGAATTCTGCGTTTTATGTAGTGCAGGTTAATATATATAATTGTGTTGTGCCAAAGACGCAGCAGATGGTGTAAGTTGCATCATTTGCGCAGCAATGAATATGATATCATTGAATATGGAATATGATAGAAAACCACCGGAAGGCAATTTCCAAACGACGCCACTTGTGACATGACGCAAAAGACAAGGACAACATGGAAATAGGGAGACAGACAGACAGACAGACAGAAAGACAGACAGACAGAGACAGATGCACAGGAAGACGAATGACAAAAGAAGCAGAAGAGTCAATAATTATGAAACAGCAGAAACGACGGACAGAAAAGAAGAAGAAGAAGAAGAAAGTGAAGGAAAATTATTCTCAAGAAGCGAATCAATAATAAAGGAGAACGAAGGATTGAAGTATAGGAGGAAAGTCTCATAGAGATAATGTTTTAGAGGGGAGAATCGACCAGAGAAGGATGAAAATATTATGCACGAGAAGAAGGAGGTGGAGGGAGATTAGGAGGAGGAAGAGTGCTTATATACCTACCTACCTGCGTATACCTACCAAGGACTAGCTCCACCCTACCTTCGAGAATTCTGTTGTTCCACCTTGGGAGTTCAGCGTCGATCGACCCTTCGATCGGCGAACCACGCTGAGCTTCTGGTTCCCCGCTCACGGACTGCTATCCGACAGCGTTGTTCATTCTCTGTTGCAGGTCCTACAGCTTGGAATGGTCTCCCTGTTACACTGCGCTTAATTCCCAGGGGTCACTCCGCTCTGTTCCTTAAGAACCTAAAAACTGTTTTATTTAGCCGTGGCTGGGCCGGGAGCGCTTCTGAGTAGCCTACCTTGAAGAGGCGCTATATAAATTTCTGAAATAAATAAATAAATAAACCTACAGTAGACTACATACACATACGTGCCGACGCACACATGCACAGTACACACATGCAATCATACACACATTTGCATACATGCATAAAAGCTTGCATGCATGCATTGCATACAGACAGGCGGATATAAAAACATACAGTCATAATTATACTGTATGTATAATAGGCCTACACACGCAGAGTACTCTTAAGGTTATACATGACATGATGTATGACTAAACAACAGGTATAGGCATACATATACAGCATCAAGCAGCTGCTGTCTCGTGTCTCATTCGCTAGAGTGCGTTTTATAAAAAAAAGTCAAAGCCATATCGATGACACCAGACGCAGCCGTATCAGCAACTCTGTCAAGTATTTAACCATTTCACATTTTATCCTTGTTATCTTTTACCTTTTTGCCTTTTACCTCTTTACCTTTCACCTTTTTACCTTTTACCCTTTTCCTTTTTTGCCTTTTCCCTTTTACCTTTTACCTTTTTACCTTCTAGCTTTTACCTTTTTGCCTTTTGCCTTTTCCCCTTTTCCCTTTTAGGCCTACTGGCCGACGCCGAGATTCCCGCGTGTGCAAAAGTGACGAGACAATGACAGAAAAACTTGCACTTTATGCCATTTTATTCTATTTGCGCAAATAGTCGGCAATTGTACTCTTAAAAGCATGCGATGAGATGGCAGATAATGGAAGATACGGCCAATTGCTTAGATGAGAGATGACTATATGCGAGGTTAGTCCTACAACACTTGTCCAATTCTGACCATCTTTATATCAATATCAATATCAGTAGACTTTTCCATGTTGTGCACAGTGGTCTGGAATGGACTCCCACAAGAGCTGCGTCTGCTTTCTGCATGCGGCTCTTATTAAATCATTCTTTATTCAACTCAAAACTGTGCTTTTTTGCCGTGCTAGAGTAGGGAGCGCTTCTGAGTAGTACGATTTTCTCAAACAAGCCCTAAAGAAATGCTTGAACGAATGAATAAATAGATAAACCTGACTTTACAACACGGTCAAATAAAATGATGCAGTCATTGGTCTAACATACTTAGTCTGACTCTATATATCGGACGGACTAATTCTGCACTCACTCGACTCTAATAGAGAAGAAAAGCCTATAATATACTTCCCACCTAAGCAAACACAAAAGCTTGCAGGTGTCCAGCCTATAGTGTCTAGTAACGGCAGATATAAGAATGGCCAAAATTAGTCTATGCATATTTTTTGCAATGTGACAACTGCTTCGCGTAGGCCTAATAATCAGACAGTGAATGTGGTGTCCGTTAACGCCAGCTAGAACAGAGTGTCTGAATGTAAGTCACAACGCATGTGTTTAGCTAGACATTTGTGTGACCGTTTTCCCTTTAACAACCAAGTTCATCGAGCCAATATTGAACCTCTGCAAATCACCATTTGCAACCCGTATAGTTGGGCAGCTTTGAACCTAGTGAACCTAGTGTACCAGAGACTCTGAACATTCACACCATCTGAAAGCTATTGACGGGATTCCGTTGGATGATTCTACGTGTCTGCGAGGGATCGCCACTGATGACGGATCGCCACTGATGACTGTTTCCGGCTCACTGTGACTTATTTTGCAAATTGATTAAATTTTCTTGTTGTTATGACACTTAACATCACTTCGGCTAGTTAGCGCAGAGAGCGCCTCTGAGTAGGTTTCTTGAAGAGGCGCTATATAAATACTTGAAATAAATAAATAAACCTGTAGCTAAACATTCTAAAGACCGTCTCTCATATGTAGACCATATCGTTCAGGAATGTGAAATTGGTTTCAACGTTACTTTGTCCACTCACCCCTCGTGAATAAGCTGGTGCCCTGCGCTTGGCTTTCGAGTGGGGCTCTAGAAATTTGGAGATTACGATTACGATTACGGTATTTTTTAAACTCTGAATATCCCTTCCGCTTAATGTTCATATTGCTCAAGTCATGCGGCATTTTATTGGCATGAACAATAAATTCATTTAATTGTCTGAATATTAATCATTTTTTGCCTGTTTTCTTCAGCGTTCCATTTTCATGTGCAGTTTCACTGAGTTTCCAGAGTCATCAATACAATACAATACAATACAATACAATACAATACAATACATGCAATTCAATGCGTAGGCCTATACAATGCAGCTTTGATTGACAGTTATTTTAAAGGAGCGGAAACTACATTTTAATCGCAAGACGCCAACAGTTTTTTTTATTGCTATCAGAACCAATGAAACCAAATTGGTAAGGTTACTCTTACGCTGTACCAACAAGCACATTTAATCATCACACTGACATTGATACAAAGATGTGAAATCGTTAAAAGAACAATGCTTAATTGCGTAAGCTAAATTGTGATGTCATTTTGTATGGTAACATATAAAAAAATCTCACAGAGGCGAAGCACAAAATATGATATATCAACTATTTTAACAATGCAAGGTGAATATCATAATTGTAATACGTCATGACCATCAAAATTAGGTCCATATAATTGACCCATAAAAACAGCAGTCTCGAGACACTTTTGCACCCAGCAATAGCCTACTTTTCAACTTTCGGATTTAGACGTTTCGTCGTTTTTACACCGGTATACTTCCTCCTATCTAGATTGATTTTGCATCACCCTTTGGTGCGTTCCACGCCATGGCATTAAAAAAACTCACTCGGCTTAGTGAAGAATCTCCCAACATCTCGACTCATGCAGCTGCTCTCAGTTGATTCAGATCCACAGCCTGCCAACACGTCCAAGAACATTTAGATGGGCTGATTGGGCTCGCATGGGCTACTATATCCTAGACAAAAGTTGGAATGTTAGTTCCACGTTGGCCCCATTTGGGCACGCTGGCAGGGTCATGAGCTCATACCCATTTCAGATCTGTGGTCCGATTCAGTCTAAGTTCACAGTTCAATTTATATTTGGCGGAAAATAGAGCAACTAACAACCAACAGAATCTCTGTAACTGATAAAAATTGAATCAATCAGTTAAAAATGTATCAAACTATTTTCGAAAATTAGACTGAACTGGATTCGATTATAATTACCTGTTGACTACATTGCAACTTGCGTCCACAATAGTATATTCCAATCGAACTTTAAGTACGGATCCTGCGAACGAGAATAATTATAGAAACAATATTTTTGGTGGCGCAATATACTAAACGAAAAAAGAGATCAAAGTTCGATTCTCTTTCAGAAGGTTACGCCTTCTTTTCTTAAGCGGCATAACTTCTAAATGTGCACACCCCCAAAGGGCTAATTAAGTTGGCTATAAGCCACGGGCACTCTGTGGAATTTTAACGGCCCTCCTTTGTTCGAGTCTACCGGGTCACATTCGCAGTAAAGGGTCATTGTACTAAGAGACCTCACAGCAAGGCTATCCGCATTGACAACCTATACAACGTATTCAGTACAGGTACGGTACCGGTAGCCTGTACAGTAATTATTATCAGAAGGACATATATCGAGTCGACTTTAATCTCGGCGTCGTGCCAGTTTTAAATTAGAATGCGGATTAGTGTTAATCATGTGTGCGGATAATCCTAGAATTAGTCTAAAAGCTGATTGGTCAGAAGAAAGGCAAGACTGGCGTCATCCATGACGTCACAATTCCGTGCGTGCCTGCAACGAAAACATAATATATTCATAACCAAATTATGACAACCAAGTACAAGAAGAAGTTCGTATAGCCGCAAAATTGAAAAGTTGGAGATATGGGTGATAGCCTCTAACGCAGACTCGCAGAGAGACCAAGGCAGGCAGACAGACAGACAGACAGACAGACGGACGGACGGACAGACAGGAATACTTCACTTAAGTCTTAATAATGGCACTTGAATTGTCACGGACGTGTCTTAGCAAGCTCTAAGAAGCTACTTATGGCAATAGAGACGCATTTAATTTGCCACAAACGAAAGACGAAACCTATTCTTAGTAACAAGGTCACCATGCAACATCCTGTACACACACAAACTCACAATCGCCGCTTGGTTAGCTCTAACCAAAAGTAGGTCACTTGCAATTAAGCTTCCTCATGCATGGGCTCGAATTAAAAAAAGCACGGCTACTCTTAGTAGCCTACTTGCACACACATACACACACACGCACGCACGCACACGCACACATGCATAAACGCTTGCATATACACAGTCTATACATACACACCCACGTACACATTATTAGAATGGCAGTCTATTTATAGGAAGCGTCAGCAACTTTATTTTCTTAGATTCGTCATCTAAGAGCGGATGATCAGTCCTCGGCCATGCCGTCTAGACTTCCTACCCACACTGAGTACACTGTAATCAGTGTACTCATTGTAGCTGCGTTTGTTAGGGATGTTGGCCCTTGGTCAAGAAATCTTGAACTATAGATTTCTGCCTATAATTAAGCGGAGATGAGAACTTGATGTATACTGTTTAGCACGATAACCACCATGCAACAACAGCAACAATGAGAGCGGTAATAATAATAATAATGATAATAATAATAATAATAATGATAATGATAATAATAATAACATTAATAATAATAATAATAATAATAATAGTAATAATAATAATAATAATAATAATAAAATAATAATATAATAGTAATTATAATAATAATAGCAGAAAAAGGATAATAAAATGATAATAGTCATAATAATAAAATTTAAAAAAATAATAAAATAGTAATAATAATAAATTATAATAGAATGATAAATGATAATAATAATAATAAACAATAATAAAATACTAATAATAAAATAATAATAAAATGATGATAATAATATTAATAATAACATCATTATAGGCAAGATAGCTATATAGCGCAAGTTAAAGACATTTCGGAGTGTACCGTTGATCTTTAATAACCGAGTCCTTACCTTGCTATCGGCATCTTTCTCATCTGGAATACCGTCGTTATCGTCATCCGGATCGAATACATCCGGAACACCATCTCCATCTGAGTCCTTCTGATCCGGATCCTGCGTGTCCGGGACTCCATCGCCATCATCATCGTCATCTTTGTCATCCGGAACACCGTCGTTATCGTCATCCGAATCCAGGTAATCGGGGATACCGTCTTTATCCGTATCCTTGTTATCGGGATCCTTGTAATCAGGAATGCCGTCACCGTCATCATCGTCATCCAGCTCGTCGGGAATACCGTCATTATCGTCATCCGGGTCGAGGTAATCTGGGATGCCGTCTCCATCCGTGTCCCTCGTATCCGGATCCAGATGATCCGGAATACCGTCGTTATCGTCATCCCTGTCAAGGGCATCTGGAACACCATCGTTATCGTCATCCGTATCTATCCGATCCGGGATACCGTCTCCATCGCTATCCCTCTGATCCGGATCCAGATGATCCGGGATGCCATCTCCATCGTCATCCAAATCATTGGCATCTGGGATACCGTCGTTATCGTCGTCCGGATCCTTATCGTCCGCAATCCCATCGCTGTCGCTGTCTCTTTGGTCCGGATCTAGGACGTCCGGAATGCCATCTCCGTCGTCGTCGGCGTCAAGGAAGTCCGGAATGCCGTCACCGTCCGTGTCTTGACGAATGTCAGGAATTCCGTCACCGTTGTCATCGTCGTCTGTTGCAAACAGACAGACAATGGTTTAAAGACAAAATAGACAAAAGACAGACAAAAAAGAAATGGATAAATGGACAAAATACAGACAACCAGACAAAGGACAGACAATGTACGAAGACAGATAATGGATGAAAGACAGACAGAAGATAAAAGACAGATAAAAGACAGGCAAGAGGCAGACAAAAGACAGACAAACAGAGTTTAACTATAGACAAAAGACAGACAAACAGAGTTTAACTATAGACAAAAGACAGACAAATAGACAGAAGATATCTATAGTGACTATTCAAGCAATCTAGTGAAAGATGGCGAATTTTTATCGTATTGTTTCCCGAATCTCTGACTTGAAGCCTGTCCAATAATTATCGCATGAAACAATAACGGAAAAGACAGAGAGAGAGAGAGACAGAGACAGAGACAGAGACAGACAGAGACAGACAGAGAGAGACAGAGACAGAGAGAGACATAGAGAGACAGAGAAACAGAGACAAACAGACAAAGACAGACAGAGACAGAGAGACATACAGACCGATAAAGACACACCGATGCAAGCAGACGAACGGCAAAGAAGTGGGACCGACCTTTGAAATCCGGGATGCCGTCGTTGTCATCGTCATCGTCCAGATAATCCGGAATTCCGTCGCGATCCGAGTCCACAGTCCGATCGATGTGCCTCAGAGGCGCTTCGAACAGATCTGGAATTCCGTTTCCGTCATCATCCGGATCATCCCTGTCCGGGATTCCGTCGTTATCGTCATCCGGATCAGCTGAGTCCGGGATTCCATCCCCATCCGTATCCACGTGGTCTGGATCGAAGCGGTCAGGGATGTTGTCTCCATCATCATCCACGTCATCCACATCCGGAATACCATCTCCATCGTCATCTGGATCGAACTGATCCGGAATGCCGTCGCCATCCGTATCCCTGGAAAAGAAATCCGGACGGATATGAATCTCAGAATCCGTCAAAATCAAAATGATGCAGTGTATCTCAATAATAATAATAATAATAAATTAATTATAACAACAGTAACAATAGTAATAATAATGATAACAATGGTAATACTACTAATGATAATGATAATTTAAAAAATAATAATAATAAAAACGATAATGATATATATTTATATAATGATGATGATAATAATAGTAATTTTTCTGCTTAATAACTTCAATGAAGTCCAGAGTCCGTGATAAGATTACATGGTCGGGTTCAATTATGACCATACATTTAAGTTTTCAATCAATCCATCAGCATTTATATAGCGCCTATTACATTTTGATAAAAGTGTGTTTATTACTGTTTATTCTAGATTGCTATTTTAGATGCCAGATTATGTTTGTGTGCATGCATGATTGTTTAATTATTAATATGCTTTATCCATGCAATGACTATGTTAATTTAAGTATCGCTCAAATAATTTCCAATGAAATGTTTACAAGAATAACAAGCTATCTTCTACATTACACATCATTATGGGCTCATCATACGTGCAATAAAAATGTAAACGAATTGTAATTGAATAAACTGGCGCTCTTCGCAAATAAGCCGATGCCCTGCGGTTGGATTTTGAACGACGCTTTAGATTAGTTGGAATCATCTTCATTTGCTGTAGCCATTTGACTATCCGTAACCATGCAGACATCCATTGCCCGCCATCTTTGCCAACATTGTCCATGCATAGCAAATATCTGATCTCATATAATAGACCTTTCCTTAGACCTTAGTCGTTCCCGTGCAGATCTGCACATCGGACAATGCAGTTTCTCCACTCTGTTCATCGCCATCTCAACAGCATCGTTCCATGTCATCTCCAGCCGCTGCAGATCCTCTCGCGCAGTCTCCACCCAGTTCTTCCTTGGACTTTCTCTACCACGACTTCCCTCCGGAGTCCAGACTGTTGCTTGATTTGCTCTTCTCTATTGTTATTCATGCTACAGGTCCCATTAACTTTGACGTTAATCTCCATTTTCTCCTGTTCGATCCTTTCTCTGATGCTTTTATCCATCTATTCAGAAATAAAGAGGAAACCATGTCTATTTGACCGGGATGCATTTCCACAGTTTTCGAGCTTTTCACTCCAAACCTTCGCTACTGTGCCCGTCTGGGCATGGGACACCCCATAGGCGTACGAGGCGGGGGTCCAGAGGGCAAATGCCCCCCAAATTTCGGGCAAAACTGTTTTTCGGGCAAGCAGACCGGGAAGTGACTTTTTTAAAGTCGTCAACTTTTTTCTGGGAAAAAGTGGTATTTTCCACGAGATTTCAGTTTTGTTTGGGCAGAAGTTTAATCTTTGCCCCCCCCCCACTGCTGAAATCCCCATACGCATATGGGGCACCCAATGGAGGGGTTTGCGAATCTGACTCCCCCCCTTCATTCAGCCTAAAACGCAGCGGGCTCGTATAGCACGCCTTCGTCGGTTTTCTCACATATCCACTTAAATCTGTCAAGTCTTACACTGGCTCCCGATCACGTCACTTATCTTATAGAGAATCATTCCTCTATAGTCTCGAAATCTCAACTTGGCCATGCCTCCAAATTTGTATCTCTCCAACTTAATGCATGCAACACCTCTTTCCCCTCCCCTTGCGCTCTATGGTACCGACCGTTTTGACTTCTGTCACCCCTCGTGTTTCGTCTGCCTTGGTGCAAAGCGTGGCAATTGCTGTGATATCAGTCCTTCCAAATGGAATGGCCTTCCCTCTTCTGGGCACTTCCCTGCATCCTCTCACTTTCTAAAGACGTTCATTTTCCGTGGGAGCTTCTCTGTCGAAAGCACCTCTAAAAGTCTATAGATGCTGCCAGAGGTGCTCTATTAATTTTTGATAAGATATATATATATATACGATGGTCTCAGTGGTCGTTCTGATTTATATAGGGCCTATATGCTATCCACAATATATATATAGATCTATGCATATATACATAATCTGAGCGCTTATATACACGGTGAACGGAAAAAAACCGAACCTCTACTATTGCTGCAATGATTGATGTAAAAGTAGGAATTTCGAAATGAAATTTTGCAGGCTTATAGACAATTCATATTTACACATCATGGCCAGATTTCATCAAAATATTTCAAACAGAACAAATTTTATATCACTTATAGTGAGGCCACCCACAGTTTCTTCACGATTCAAAAACGCGACGCAAAATTGACGACTAAATTGACGCCTAATTTGTTAACTCCAATGCGCCCATCAATTCTCTTACCGCTCTTGGTTTTCTTTGCATATTGTGATATTTCGTCAGCGTAGCTCTCCGCAATTGATTATCAATCCATCGGGTTTAAATCCGAAGATTTAGGGCCAATGGCTTTCTCAATGAAACCAGAACAATCTAGCCGATCTCCTTTCATTCACGTCAAATCTCTTGACTCTCAGCTCAACTCTTAATGTTTGCTCTAACTTTTTTATCAGAGAAGACGTTGCTCATAGGATCTTGCTCAAGAGGCGTCTGAATACACATTTTGTCTGTCATTGACACCTTGGCCATTTTCATTTTTTTAAAATTTGAATTGCATTGATTAATAACAAAATTAATAATCTGACAGAACCCTTATTTACCAACTTGATTGTCATCTTGCTAAGTGACTTTTCAGTGACGTGCAGTTACGCTGGTACCCTGTCTCTTTTTTTAAATAGTAATAATAATGATCATCTGACAATATCAAGGCTATTAATTTGATAACAATTATTTGAGATGAGACGTAATAAAATCGTGTCTTTGCTACTTTTTGCTGCGTTACGTCTTTGAATCGTAAAAAACGGTGGGTGGCCTCACTAAAAGTGATATAACTTTTGTTCTGTTTGAAATATTTTGATGAAATTTGGCCATGATGTGTAAATATGAATTGTCTATAAGCCTGTGAAATTTCACTTCAAAATTCCTACTTTTACATCAATCATTGCAGCAATAGTAGAGGTTCGGTTTTTTTCCGTTCACCGTGTAGATTAGATAATATGTATGCATTATATACTACGCGTTTTCGATGGTCCCAGAAGCCGAGCCATATTGCTTTAAGTATGTATTTCCTCGCGGAGTACGCTTGGCATACTAATGAGATAAGTACCTCGTGCGTTCATAGTTAACACAGAAGATCCGGCTTTAACGACAAGGTCGAGAGTGTCAAGTAGGCAAGCTGGCTGGCAGACGGACAGCCAAGTAGGAGGCAGACAGGCAGGCAGACAGACAGACAGACAGGCAAGCAGACAGGCAGACAGGCAGACAGGCAAACAGGCAGACGGACAGCCAAGTAGGAGGCAGACAGGCAGGCAGACAGACAGGCAGGCAGATAGGCAGGCAGATAGGCAAGCGGACAGGCAGGCAGACAGACAGACAGGCAGGCAGGCAGGCAGGCAGACAGACAGTCAGGGAGGCAGACAGACAGTCAGGGAGGCAGACAGACAGACAGAGAGGCAGACGGACAGGCAAGTAGGAGGCAGGCAGACGGACGGACTGACGGACGGACAGGTGGGCATGAAGGCGGTGTAATGCAAATACAGACTCAGAGAAGTAATGGCAAACGGGTTAACAGGCAGAATGGTGTTGACAGACGGGAAAAAGTCTAATGCACAGACAGAGAGACAGACAGTCAGACAGACAGACAGACAGATAGACAGACAGTCATTGACACACAAATTAACACCGGGTTTTATGTAAATATTTCTCCTGGTTGACCTTTAGTAAACTGCCAATTGTTGCCAGCTGTTCATGATGACCAAACAGAATGCAGAACACTCTGCTGTGTATACATACATGTATTCCAAACAGAAGCAAAGTATTTGACCGGTGGAAAGGGTTAGTGGAAGAGTGGTTGGGATGGAAAAACACCTTTAGAAAACTAGAAGGGGTAATGGAAGGGTCAGTTGAAAAGTGGATTGGCAGTGGAAATTTGGATGAAGAAATAGAAAGACCATTGGGAAATTGGATGGGCCAGTGGATGGCCAGTGGAAAGTGATGGGCCAGTGGAAAGGATCTGTGAAGAAGTGGATGTTCTAACCAGTGGAGGTGGATAGGCAAGTGGAAAGGTCCAGTGGAAAAGTGAATAAGCCAGTGGAAGGGCGCGTTGAAAAGTGGGTATACCGGTATACACTAATGGAAAAAATGACCAGCGGAAAAGTGGATGGACCAATGGAAAGCGTCAGTGGACAGTGGATGGACCTTCCATGAGCTCACCTATACCATCAGGGCTGGCCTTAGCTAAAATGGCGCCCTAGACAAAGCATGCATTTGGCGCACCAGCGCCTATGGTGCCATAGGCAAAGCATAAATTGGGCACCTGAGGCAAAGCATACATTTGACGCCCTCAGATCCCCACTCAAACTCAATAATTGTTCAGCCCACGTCAGAATCCAAAGAACCTTTACACTCAGCTGAGTAATTTACTTTTTTATTAGTACACTGAAGGCTGGATAAAATTCAATTCAATTTCGTGCACAATGGCTAAAAGTTAAAAAGGCTATTAACATACATTTTTGTGCGAATGACCCCACCCCGTCCCCCCACTAGAATTGGGCGCCACAGGCAACTGCCTGCTTTGCCTGAGCCTGAGGCCAGCCCTGATCTTCACTATCAAAAGTGAGCATCGCGTAGTCTGAATTTACTATAGCTGACGACTGGGTGCTAACTTGTCTTGTAGCCTACAGTAATTTTGTCTCAGTTTTAATTAGAAAACCAACACATATTTCTTTTTTAATTCTAACTTCTGTCTTCTGTTTTTTCTTACGGCTCTGGGCACCCGATAACTTCTGACGCTTCTTGGAATTATAGGGTTTGATATCATTAAATTTTTAAGAAAAAAATTCACACCAGACACAACGACTATAAATAACACAAAAATTCTTCAGTAACTGTTGTTGGCGTATTCAGTCGAAAGACGCCATTATGCCCATTATTAGCCCATCGGGTCTATTATAGACATAGACTACAAAACACAGAGTAAGCAATGCCGTTAAAATCGAATTTTATTAGTCGATATAAAATTTATGCAGTCCCTGAAATTGAATTAGACCGGCCAGAATTGGTGCAGTGAAATCAATAATTATCTTAGCTTCTTTCCAAAGTCTTCAGTTTAAAAGAATATAGTGTAAAAAATTAAAATCGCCGGTGCCGAGCGCCCCCTAAAGACTGCGGCGCCCTAGGCAACTGCCTACTTTGCCTATGCCTAAGGCCGGGCCTGTATACCATATTCATGAGCTGTATGAGTGCTACCAATTGTTTTGTGATTTACCTATCCAGTCTTTCCTACGTACTCATCTCATCCCTTCTTCACCTCATCATTCAATAGAATATTATGCAATACGTCAAAAGCAACGTATTTCTGTTGGCCTATAGTATATTACTTACATTAACAGACATGTATTGATCAACAGATAAGCCTAAATTGGCGCAATATAAAGATGACGAACTGTTAGAATTATTACTTATTTTGACTGAACAATTAAATAAAGTACAATACAATTAACTGCACAATAATTAGCAGACGACATTATCTCGATTACTACACGCATGGGCGGAGTTTGGTTTCCGTTCTTGGAGGGGCTAAAGCCTTCTTGGGAGGGGGGCTAAGCCCAGGAAAAGATACAATTTACACGGTAAAAAAATTGAATCTGGGTCTTCTTGGGGGGGGTTTAGCCACCCCTAGCCCCTGATAAACTCTGCCCATGACTACACGTGACCATCAGAATGTTGTTGAGACTTGGCTAGCTTATAGCCTTATAGGCTTATAACGAGTACTTTCAGCATTCAAAACAATATGATGCAACACACCAAGCACCGTGTTTATATTGGAGTGCTTACTGCAACGTTGTAGTACTTTCATTGTGTGCTTTGAAAGTGCAGTGACTCATGACTTTCTTTAGCGTGCAATTGTACAAAATAATTTGCAGTTCTAAATGGATTTTGCGCAGTTCTAGAGGCACTTCTGTGCAGTTAGAAACAATTTTAAAAGGTTATTGATTTGCGGGAGAAATTTACCATGAAGGATGGGAAGGGGAAACCTGGATTGTGCAGTTATAAAAAATTACTTCAAAAACGCCCTGCATTGAACACAGGCCGGTTAATTATAGATGCTTGAGTTCGGACCTCTGAGTACTTTAAATGTGTGCTTCCAAAGCGCAGTGAACAAATAGAAATTGACTCTATAACCCTTATCTATTTCCGCTTCTTATTCTGCGTTGTCAAAGGCTGTTATATCGCAACCAGGTATTTTTTCTAGCGAACCAACACTCAAAAATTGCGTAGGAGAGAGCAAGGTCCGAAGTTCACTTATCTGTCACCTGGCAGGGAAGTAAATGACGAAACAAATAAATCTATGCATGTAGACAGTATCTTTTGTGGGGCGTGGTGGTGTAGTGGGTATGTTCGTTGCCATGCAGTCGAAGGGTTGCAGATTCGAATCCACCTCAAGTCGCAACGTAGGGACCTTGGGCAAGTCCTTCACTCGCAATTGCTCAGCGCTTCGGCGCGAAACTCCGATGCAGTGTCCGCCGTATAGTCGGGAGCGCCTCTGAGTAGAGATATCTTGAAGGGGCGCTATAACAAGTGCACATACAAACAAACAAACTTTTGTCTTCATGTTTCGAAAATTAATTTCTTCATTTCTGAATTGATCATCGACGAACCTCGTGTCCAGATCCAATGAATCGGCAATCCCATCACCGTCATCATCCGTGTCTCGTGAATCCGGAATACCGTCGTTATCGTCGTCCGGATCAAGGTAGTCTGGAATGCCATCGCCATCGGTGTCCTTGAAGTCTGGGTCGACAACATCCGGAATACCGTCACCGTCGCTGTCGTCGTCCTTATCGTCGGGAATACCGTCGTTATCGTCGTCCGTATCAAGGTAATCGGGGATACCGTCTCCATCCGTGTCCCTCGTATCCGGATCCAGGTAGTCCGGAATACCGTCACCGTCATCGTCGTCATCGGACTGATCCGGGATACCGTCGTTATCGTCATCGTCGTCCAGGATGTCCGGAATACCTTCAGAATGAAACGTGACAGAGTGCCTCATATTAGATTCATCAGCTTCCCATCGTATGCATGGCTTTGTATTTATGAACGCGCCTATAATGTATTATAATGCATTCAATCAATCAATCAATCAATCAATCGTAATAGCGCCCCTTCAAAGTACCTACTCAGAGGCGCTCCAGGCCGAGATCAAGCGAAAAAACAGTCGTTACGCATGCATGTCTGTCTGTCTGTCTTGCTGTATGCATGTCTGTATATTTGCATAGTATGCGTCAACCTATGAAAACACCCACCTTTTTAATCATAAAAGCGAGACACATGACTATGCCACAAATCTAACGTTGTTTGCTGAACAATCAATGGTCAACGAATGGTCAATTATAGATTTCCTGCTTAGCTTCGCATCAATACTCTACGGATTTCATGTTTTAGTGCTTGGCTTTAGAAGCCCGGACCAATACTTGTCTTCTGTCAAAATAATCTTCATATTAAATATATTTGCGCTATAGATTAATCACAGCTTCTGCCTGTGTATTATATCGAAAGAATCACAGATTAAAATAATTGCATATTTATTACCGGTATTAGCCTACATCTGCTTACCATGCAGTCAGTGAGAGTGATATTTTTTCGAGCGCATTGAACGTATTTAAACATTTAAATAGGATTTAATTGATACCATCTCCGTCCGTATCTCTGAAGTCCGGATCCAGTTTATCCGGAATTCCATCTCCGTCTCGATCATCGTCCTCAGCATCCGGGATTCCATCGTTGTCATCGTCGTCGTCTTCATCATCTGGAATTCCATCTCCATCGGTATCCCGCTTTTCCAGGGAGTCCGCAACTCCGTCTCCGTCATCGTCGGCGTCCAGATGATCCGGAATTCCGTCCTTATCCTTGTCCTGGTCCTTGTCCTCGATTCCGTCTCCATTGGCGTCCGGGTCAAGGTGATCCGGAATACCGTCGTTATCGTCATCTGGATCAAGGTAATCCGGAATGCCATCGCCGTCCGAGTCCGCTGCAAGGTCAATTCCGCGGAGGGTCTTTTCCAGGACGTCCGGAATGCCGTCGCCATCGTCGTCGTCATCTCGGTCATCTGGAAAAAGAAAAACTGATTTTTAAAGTTTAGGAAAGGAATTTATTTTTTTGCATTCGAAAAGAAAAACCTGTTTTTTAGATCCTAAGAATTGGGAAAACGTTATTTAGTCATCTGAAATATTATTCGAAAACGGTTTCTGGTCATTATGCATGAAATAAATAAGCTTCTTTTAAATTTAGTTCTAATTTCATGCCCAGTTCTAATTCTATTCCATGCTGAAAAGATTCCTATTTCAGTTCTGTTAACAGTTTAAAAATGATTAATTTTCAGATTTAATTCCAGTTCTGTAATAATTTCACTTCTATTTACCGTTACGCAGAAGAAATTATTAATTTTGGTGATATTCGGAGCAAGTACGACCCATCCAGTAAACATCAAATCAGACCGAACCTTTAAAAATACCATCAGCGCCGCGTTTCACAATGCGTGCAGCTTCTGTTCTGGACATTGATATTATTATATAGGCCTTATATATATTATACATATATTATATATATATATATATATATATATTGTGGAGCCCGCATATAGGACAATAGGGGGGGCACTAGCTCCTCTGAAAATTTGACGTCTAACTTTTAGCTGCCACTTTTTGGTTTTTAAC
The DNA here is from genome assembly GCA_949752735.1 of Lumbricus terrestris. Lineage (NCBI taxonomy): Eukaryota > Metazoa > Annelida > Clitellata > Crassiclitellata > Lumbricidae > Lumbricus > Lumbricus terrestris. Next base: position 12,204,541 of record OX457038.1, on the reverse strand, counting down.
AAATTTCTTTGCACTAATTATACGCATGATAGGGCCTACAGAAAAGTGAAACTGAGAAATTTACATTTGGAAACATTTATAAGCAAAATACCCGTGTTCTTAATTTCATGCTTTGCATTTTCAAGCTCTTGCTAAAAATCTAGCTGTGACTAAGCCTAACTAGCGTGTTTCGCCTCTGGTGCAAAATATTTCTGCGGGCGTCCATGATAGATAGGCCTATTTGATGAACATCTGTATGACTTTTCAGCCGTTGAAAACTTTTTAATACTTTGCAACTCGTACTTCTGTGTTAAAAATTCATCAAGTTCAAACGGGTTTGAACCCCTCTTAGATAAAAAGTTCAGCTTGTTAATGTAGGTTATCGTGCAAAAATTATCAAGCTACAATGGAAGACCAACACTTGTTACTGGCGCATAATGCACTAAGTTTAAGATCCCACGCAACGTTGCTCATAGTAGTTGCCTTAAGGCTGTGATTCGTCTTATCATAGGGGTTATACTGCGTAAGGCTTCTTTTAAGGAATTTTAGAACCGTACAACCCCTTCTTTCCCTTGGTATTCTCCATGATAAATTACTTCCAATCGGATGACAATGACATCTCTACTATTTTTAACTGCACGTAATTGCTTCTACAACTGCAGAAACCCATATAGATTGTAGAACTCAGAACTGTACATTTTGTGAAGAGTTGCAAGTGAAAACCCTGGTTGAATGTCTTGTTTCATCAATGCCTGACAGTAAATGTCTTCGATGTGCTTTACGGGTGACCTGTTTTCTGGTTTTCCCCGTATCCAAACTAACAGCAGTACCTCGCTGAGATCGATCCGACGTTTAAAAAAATTGCACTGTATCGTATCTGAGCAATAATATTGTCTTACTTCACCTAGGCTATACATGTATATTAATTCCGCAAGCATCTGAGACCATTATATTCGACGATGGAGTAATAATTGCTGTGCCGTTAGGTGTATGGGGATGTACCCTTAGTGAGTTTCTTCTTGGAAAGGCGCTATATAAATCTATAACTATAAAGCTCAAATTTTTTAACGGTCTGGACAGACTTGTGATAGCTATAGCAAATAAAATACGCTGATGGAAAGTTCGTACTTTATGGCACGTGCTTAAGATATTGCCAGTCCTTGGGCAATGATTGTCGACCCTGTAGATTCGTCCTTATGCTCATGGTGGAAGGCTGGAGTGTGCCTGAGCAATTAACCGTAATGATTACGCCAAATTGACAATTTACCTTTTAAAATGCACAGACATAATTATCCTACATATGCGGCTTAGCCTGGACTGCTGACTTATCCGCAAACTTAGCTCAAGAAGATGCAACAATGCGAATTCTAAAGCTGGATGCAATTGTTTGAAATGAACGCCCAACAATGCGACAAGACATTGATGCTAAAGGACGACAAACTTGCGAAGAAAGTTATACCGAGTAGTGCTCTAAGCCATTTCGGTTCTGGAGGTAGCTTTCAGTATAAATATTATATGAGCCGGGTATGCGGGATGGCCTACGACACGCGGTACGGATGCCTTAGCAAAAACGCTCAACTCTCAGACCTATAAAAATTATAGCAGATCCACAATATATTTTTAATAAATTTCTTTACATTTTACAAATATGGCTTTCACCGATGGCTTTTATAAACAGCTGATTTATGACTTTGACCTACTGCGACCTATAGACGCTCACGGACTATAACTTTATGACACTGATATATTTTCATGACGTCAACTTTTATAACTCAATCCTTTACGGCCTGTAAAAGATTGTGACGATATCTCAGTCCCAATGTTGAGCCGTCTCTTCAAGCAAATTTGCCGGTTCAGCAAGCCACCATATTGGATATTGCATTCATGGTGTATATAGCTAAACATGGTATATATGGTATATATTATGCATTTTGACGTATTTATACCTGTGTGAGTGTGTGTGTACGTGTGTGTGTGTCCCAGCGCGCGCGTATGCAGACATAAAGAAGCTCACATACATGACTGGCATACTGTTCTAGTTGTGTCCGTATCGTGTGCAGTGGCTCTGACTGCATGGATCTAATAGTCTATGCTTTAAACTTTTAATGGTAAATCAAATCCTGTTACGCTGCAGTGGTTTAATGGAGTATATATATGGGCAATATCGAGTCTTCTTAAGCACAATACACGCTGATGGTCGGCTTTGTTGATAATATTTATGCTGATATAAAATATATAGGCCTAACTTGTTATGGTCGTTGCTGTATAGACAGGTTTAGAAAGGCCGGACGAGAACATAACAAGACTGAGAGCAAAATATTGAGAGACTTGACAAAAAATGACCGAGGGAATAGATTCTAATGCGGATCATTATTTCCTTTGTACCCTTCAACGACGGAAAAAATCATTATTTAATCTAGACGCCTCGAGGAATACCCGAGAAAAAATTGAGAGATATTGTTTATTATAATTATGTACATAAAAATTACCGGCCAAATGGTTCCTTGGTGTCTGGCTCAGGCCGCCAAAAACGGTCGTTTCCCGCCCTTCGAAGAAACCTGAATTTCCTTTCCCCACACAGAGCAGGAAGATGATAGATTAAATAATGCCGTTAAATGACTGGCATTAGAAACTGCTGCTGTTGATTTTGCTGATGATATGTAATTATTGATCTTGGCACATGCATGTAATGGAGAGGTGTAACAAACGAATCAATGCTATCCATGTTAGCCATGCAACTGCTTGGGCAGAGTAGAGTGCAACAGTACATGCAAATACAACTGATAGTTGTATGTTTGTATGTGCACTTGTTATAGCGCCCCTTCAAGCTCTCTCTACTCAGAGGCGCTCCCGAATGCAGAGCGGACACTGCATCGGAGTTTCACGCCGAAGCGCTGAGCAATTGTGAGTGAAGGACTTGCCCAAGGTCCTTACGCGGCGAGGTGGATTCGAACCTCGAACCTTCCGGCTTCAAGGCAACGACGCCACCACTACACCACCGCGCCCCACGTATGTATGGTTGTAGCATAGCTGTTGTTGTTGCTGCATGCTGAAGCTGTATTGCTGCTATTGTAGTAATGGTATATATACACCGTGTCTCAATAAAAAAAAGGTGCAAAATTGTTTTTGTCAGAACTTCGCCAAATTTCCACCAATCTTAATAACTTTTGGTAGATAGACGGGAAAATGGCTGAAATTTCATGCTATATAGAGCTTCACCCGAAATATTCACGGGAGCCCCCCTCAGCATATGTGAGCTGCTATAGTGACACGAAGTGTAAAGATGGAGTTCCACTCTCTGCCAGGGTGTACCACTCAGAGCCGTATCAGTAACATATACGTTCAGAAGCGAAACCAGTGGGTGTATCGCTTGCAGGGCTTTTTTAGCGTGCAGTTGTACACAAAATGTCGACTTCTTAATGGATCTGCGCAGTAGTAGAAGCACTTCTGTGCAGTTAAAACTAGTGAAAAAGGTCATTGTCCTCCAGATTTGGAGTAATTTACCATGGAGGATGGGAAGAGGAAGAAAAGGTTTGTGCAGTTCTAAAAATTCCTTAAAAACAGCCCTGATCGCTTGCCCTATACGAACCGATCTCTGTAGACTTGTTTTAGGTAAACAACTCTGATGACTCATTTAGTTTTCGTCTTTGCACAGCATGTATGTATACAACTGAATGGATAGAATAAGGCCATTGCAGGTGACGGCAATTCTCAACAATACTTTGCTTCACACATACTGCAGGTATACACGCACACATTTTAGTCATGATACCCTGCTCTGAAATGTTGGGAAAACACTGGTCCAGTCTATTAAGTCACTTGGTTATAATGAACCAATGTAGGGCCTATACCATGCAAATGTATGGAATATGGCTACAGATACTAAGGCTGCGGTTTAAGTATCACACTTCTATTATACCATTATAGCGTACTGTAGTTGTCCTTGCTGGTGCTAATTAGCGCCGAATTAGCTTGAGGGCATATGTATTGATTCATCTATACCAAATCTCCCAGCAGCCGGGTGCCAAGAAACCGAGGGACATGCGCGCAATATAATATAGTTGCCCAGCAACCGGATCTCGTTTTGAAAACATATTCAGCTTCGCAGTTTATGATATTTCCAGAAATGCGGCGAAATTACTCCTGCATACAGCGTGCTGGAAAAGCCCAAGCCCGGAGCAAAAGATATGATACATTTGCAATAATATACAGATGCAATTACAATGAATTATTTGCACATGTATATTATTAGATATATATATTTGCCTACATGTGATTTCATAATAATTTTATAGATACAATTACTATAACAAATAAATATAAAATTATTACATAGACATAGTTATATAAACATATTATTAATATATAATTACTATTATGATATATATTCATGGGTTGAACTTTTGCTTGCAATAGGAGAATGGAAGAAAGTGGAGAAGAAGAAGTGGAAGGCCAATTAAATATGGGGGAAACGGGAGAACGGCAGGAATGAGGCAGATGGATAATGGAAACCCAACACGTAGCGGAGTAGCAGGAAGAAAGAGGAGGAGGGAAAAGGAGAAAAGAAAGGAGGAGAAGGAGGCGGAAGAGGAAGAGAAGAAAAGACAGGAGGAGGAGGAGGAGGAGGAGGAGGAAGGAAGAGAAGAAAGAAGAAACCATGTAAAGGAGTGGTAACTGAGGTCGCTAAATGGTAACAGAGGATTCGTTGATTGCTTGTATGGAACATCAATTCGAAAAAAAATAACAGTGCCTGAAGCGCTCTCTCTCTCTCTCTCTCTCTCTCTCTCTCTCTCTCTCTCTCTCTCTCTCTCTCTCTCTCTCCTCTCTCTCTCTCTCACTCTCACTCTCTCTGTCTGCCTGCCTGCCTCTGTCCGTCTCTGTATGTCTCTCTCTCTGTCTGTCTGTCTGTCTGTCTGTCTCTCTCTCTCTCTCTCTCTCTCTGTCTCTGTCTCTGTCTCTCTCTCTCTCTCTATATATATATATATATATATAAACTCTCTCTTAAGTCTCTCTCTATATATATATATTCCAAGTGCACTCAATTCCCCGTTGGCCTTAGCAACGTTCCATGACAACTGTCTCCCTATAATATAAACCACCGACGATGATGCCAATGATGAACAAAATGGCGACTACGGCGATGACATGCAGGAGTGATAACAAAGGAGATGAGCTTGCTGTATTATACATATATATCGTCATAGTCTACGTCAACCGGATGTCGTTGTGAAAAGCAGTTGATAGATGGCGCACAGCTGCAGGCAGATAATCAAACCAGAGATTATCCTCATGATAAGAATTCGCCTAAATCCACTCGTCGAAAGCCGATTGCGGATTATATAAATATATACATATGCACATATATTTGTATATATATATATATTACATAAATATATACATATTGATATATGCTACAGAAAGGTTTCGTCTATTATGCATGCCTTTTATCGTCTGGCCTGTAACGGGAGCGCCTCTGAGTAGGGACCTTGAAGGGCGCTATACAAATTCTGATTGATTGATATACATATAGAGTCTATAACGTACATACATGTATTTGTATATGTCGTCTGCCTAGAAGCCTTAGAGTGCAATGATTCTAACTCCAATGCATTTAGCAATGGAGTTAGCACCAACTAAACAGACGATGTATATTATATTCGTGACTTTATGTAGTCTACTATAATTGCGTTGTGTGTATAACGGTATGTGCAAAAATTGTAGATGCATATTATAGGCCTTAACAAACCGCACGTGTCCTTCCACAAAAGTCACGTGTCTGGTAGATCATCTTAAACCCTGGCGCTATATCAATTCAAGTCCGCAGTTTTTATTCTGGTGCCAGGTTAGAATTAGGGGGTCAATGTCCTGCGTGACATCTGGTAATAATATAGACAATTGATACTGAGGTTTGCCTGTGGAGCGCACTTAGTGTCTCCTTGCAAAGCACTCGGCGTTGGAAGAGTCAACAGAGATCGTAGTGTGTCGTGTTGAATGCCACTGCCTGACAATCTTAAAGCATAAAATTTAATATGCCACCTGAACATCGTCAGTACTTTGCAACCGTTAATAACCGCACCATTAGGCACACAATAATTATACAATGCTGCATGCGTGTGTGTGTGTGTGTTTGTGTGTGTGTGCGTGCGTGTGTGTGCGTGTGCGTGTGTGTGTGTGCGTGTAGGACCAGGTGCTGTGTAATTTAGAGTTATTGGACAAACACCTCTTCTATATACCCAGACATGCGAGATCTTTTTTGATGCGGCGCGTCATAGTAGGCCTAGTAGGTGCAGTTCAATTATGTCACTGTAAGATCATTATCGACGCCCTCCTCCTTTATCCAGGCTTGTGACTGGCACTGGCAGAGTGCAACCAATGGCGGCGCGACATCTGTACCGCCAACAAGAGACCACATGATGGTGGTGTCATCGTGTATGTATGAGCACTTGTTATAGCGCCCTTCAAAATATATATCTACTCAGAGGTGCTCCCGACTACAGCGCGGACACTGAATCGAGTTTCAAGCCGAAGCGCATGAGTAATTGCGAGTGAAGGACTTGCTCAGAGTACTACTCTGAGCAAGTGTGAGGTGGTGTGAGGTGGATTTGAGCCCACAACCTTCTGTTCTTGCTCCAAGGCACCGAACACACCCCCTACACCACCGTACCCACAGCTCACACAGTCCGTTTGTGACGGACGCCATAGTTTGTTTACAAGTGCACTTGTAATAGCGCCCCTTCAAGATACTACAAAAACTATTTTGGCGATAAAATGGTATCTTTTTCTTGGGAATTCGAGACAAATGACTAAAAAATCATCAGATTTTTCGGCGACCAAAACCGTGCACACATTAAAAAATGTAAAATGAACAACCCATTTATTCTGTATGTTTTCCCCCATTCTTTTTAAGTTGAGCAGAGGGAAGGTATCCCACTGCTGTTATTTAATTGATTCAAAAATAGGCTACTACCATTTCTATCTGTTTCCTAATCTATTATCATTAATCATATCATAGTGAAGAATTTTTTCCTTTGGTAAATAGGCCCCAATAGCGGGATCACTCCCTTCGGGTATAGCCTATTGTTCCCTGCATTTCACAGTAATGATTGTACACTAAGCTATACCATTCGCAATTGTTGACTGCAATTGATCACTTTGTGTACTATTATGAATGTATAATTGTCTGTTTTATATTTTTGGGATAAAAAAACAAGTTGAAGTTGAAGTTGAATCAGACAAATAGGCTTGTTCAATAGCTTATGATTATATGCATATACAAACAAAATTTAATATACATAATTAGGCAATAATCCTAAAATTGTTTCACACGCATATAATTGTTCTAATGCAACATAAGCAATTGCACACATGTCTAACATGTTAATGTTGTTTAAATACTAAATGAAAGACCGACCAACTGCATGATTTCCAGACAGACACACATCCTGGTGTGTCAGATTATACTGCAGCTAGGCACAGCACTGTGCAATGGGTAGAGGGGTATAATAGGTCCATCATGCGGAGGAGAGCACGGGATCAACCATACGCAAAGGCGGTCACCGTGGAAAGACCTTGATCACGTCCGTCACTCGCTACTGCTCGTAACGATCGATGTTCTGGCTGTGTGTGTGTTCGTGTGTGTGGCGGTGTGTGTGTGTGTGTGCACTTCCTAACTCTTGAAGGAGGACAAACCGACCGACCGACCGACCGACCGACCGACTGACTGACTGGTTTGCTTGCATTGTACGGTAGGCCGCAGTTGCATTGCTTGGTGGAAATCCAGGGCAATTTATTCTTCTCGCCAAACATGCATTTATAGGCCTACAATTCTGAGGTTTACAACGCAGTCAACCTACCATCACTACGTACAATGCAAGCAAACCCGTTTGTCAGTCGGTCGGCCGGTCGGTCGGTAGGTCGGTCATTCGGTCATTCGGTCAGTCAGTCAGTCAGTCAGCCAGTCAATCAGACATTCCGTCAGTCAGTCAGTCAATCAGTCAATCAGTCAGTCAGTAAGCAAATCAAGCAGTCAATCAGTCCCTCACTCAGTCAGTCAGTCAGTCAGTCAGTCAGTCAGTCAGTCAGTCAATCAATCAATTAATCAATCGATCTGTCAACCATGCAATAAATCAGTAGTTAGTCAGTTATTCAGTCAATGAGCAATTCGGTTGGTTGGTCAATGAGTATATGAGTTTAGTGAGTTATAAATTGGTGAGCGATCAAATGAGTGAATGAGTCATCAACTCTATTAGACAATTGTTTCAGAAATGACCTTAGGAGTACTCTTGTCTCCATCATTACCTGGAATGCCGTCTCCATCATCATCCGTGTCGACGTCATCCGGAATTCCATCCCCATCCGTGTCCTTCTGGTCGTCCTTATCCACTATTCCGTCTCCATCGTCATCGACATCCAGATAATCCGGTATCCCGTCTCCATCTGCGTCCTGCCGGAAATCCGGAATTCCGTCTCCATTCCTGTCGGAATCCCGTGAGTCCGGAATCCCGTCGTTGTCGTCGTCCGCGTCCAGGTAATCCGGAATCCCGTCTCCGTCCGTATCCACCGTCTTGTCGACACCCTTCAGGGATCGCTCCAGGTGATCCGGGATTCCGTCTCCGTCCGTATCCGGAACGGAGCGACGACCGCTGGAAAACCCTGCGCTGCTGCATCCGGAGACTGCTAACAGAAGGAGCACGGACAGGGTCGTGAACCTTGACCTTGAGGTCACGAACTGCGAAGCCATGTTGGTGGAAGATTCGGATCAGTTCAGTCAGACTTAAGTGCACGGCTGAAAAAGACTGGTCCGCAGCTTAACGAGACTCTATTGTCCTCAGCCGCTCGACTAATGCACGGCTGAAACTTTCAGCTACAACTGAGACCACAGTTGAATAATCAGCCGACCAAGAATCGGCTGAAACTGAACGACTCGAGATGCGCAACAGCTCAGAATGTCAATGTACAACTAGACGGCTGCGTCTATACTGCATACATTGTTGTATACAACCAATGTGCAGTCAAACGCGACAGAGCCACAGTTGCTAAAAAAGACCCTCACAGCAATCACGGCTGAGGCCGTTCTATGGCCAGACAACCCCAAAAAAACAACAGTCGACTGAAGTCAATCCTGTGCTACTGAGGTTCCTGGCCGGACAAGAGCACGACCCTGCTTGTACAGGTAAACACTAAACAGCGAATGCCTCCGCAGCGAACCACTCGCGCCTGCGAACACGGACCTAAATATCGGAGACAGTTATATTTATGTCGCCAGCATTTCAGTCCCAAGTTACAACGGCAATTTAAGCACAGGCAGCTGACAGACGACAGCCTACGCTAGGCCGACAGTTCTCGGCCTATGCAGGCAGAAAGAGACCCTCAACTTAAGGCGCATATAGGCTGCGCGGCCTGACTTCGTATATACGGCCAAAAGAGCCCGCATGGATAGGAAACACGCTTTAGCGCCCGCGCTCTCAGTGCGCTGCATGCGACATTTTTTAAGTGTTGCGCATAATATTCCAGGCCTCAGTGATTCTGTGCTCGCGTTGTTCTTATAATCTGTACTAGCTGGGGTACCCGGCGTTGCCCCGGAAGTTTAGAATTCGACCCGCTCCGGCCACAACCCCCACCACACAACACCCCACCACATTCCGACCTCTACCGGTACGCCACCCGAGAAATTTAGGTTTCAAGAAAATTTCCACTCCCATCCCACCTCCACTGCCTCCACCCCACCCCGCCACCCCCAACCCCTCCCACCCTACCCCCACCCCACCCCACCCCACCCCATCCCCTCCACCCCACCTCCACCCACCTCACCCCAATTTTTATTAGCTGTTCAATATATTCGCATTAACTTTTCAAAAGCAGCTTCGGTACAAGGGCCACACTCGTGCACGAGAGCATATCTCAAGAAAACGTTCGTGATGAATATTGAGAACAACTCATCTAAGTTTATTAGCACAAGTCCTTCAGATCAAATCACGCACAAGCCCGATAGAGCTCGTCATAACTATTGCGATCTTAAATTACTGCTGATCAAAGTGGCCTATTCTAGCGCAATGGGGAGTCACTCTCAAGCACGTGTAGCCTATGAAAACTCAATGTTCTAGCGTGGGCGTAACAGTAGTTTATTTAATGACCGACCTACTTCAGTCTCAAGATGTAGCTTCAGACTATAGGCCTAAATATATAGTCAGAAGGGGACCCGAGGACCATTAGTCATCAGGATCCCACATTTAAAGTAATCTATTAATTTGGTTCACTTTTGAAAAAGCCCTAATGTATAATTATGGTGTCCAAAATTTAAAATAAAAATTGTAATTATACACCGTTCATTAATAGAATCATATGCTGCGAAGAATGGCAAGTTGACAAATTCAAATAGAAACCCATATACCAATATTGTAATAAATTACATTGCAATTACTGGGTAATCATTTGCTAAACGAAATGTTCAAACTGAATCACACAGTGCCATTGTTATGAGTTATTGTTCTCAGTTGTAGGCCTACATCTTTATTAAACAAGGCAATGGATTTGGAGGTAAGAAAAGGTCGCATATGAGATTAATATTAATATGTTTCCTGAATAGTATAAGGAGGTATGACCGTATCTTGGAGGAGAGGGGTGTGTGGGTGTTTGAACCCCTAAAAAATAAACTATGTATAAATGAAACAATGCATTTACTAACATACGATGTAAGAATAAAGGGGATTTAATTTAATTTTGAAGTTCTTAATTCTATGGGATACACAATAGGTTAGATGATGATGATGATGATGGTCTAATACATGATGATGAGTTGGAAGCTGCTGAAGTACTGATTAATAATTTTAGCTGAGTGTTAGAATTGGATGAAGCTGGGAGAGATAGGCTGTTAAGCATTCACATTATATATCCTGCTGTAGTTCTAACACAGTTCTAACACCATTCTGAACAACTTTAGTGTTATATATATGATATGTTATTGCAAGACACTATTACACTATACCATTGACCCACTTGCAAACTGAGGCTTTGGAATGGTATAGTATCAACTGTAGGCCAGTATACAGGGCCCTACAAGGCCTACAGTCTGTAATGTATTGGCCGCTTTGCAGATCCCACTATGACAGCTCATGTTCGTCGCTTCTCCAAGCTTCTTAGTCAATTGATTTGGTTGCTTGTCGGCTTGCTCAAGGTCGAGTAAAGACCCCACGAAATAAAATCCTGGCTACTGTCTAGTAAGGAGGGAACATCCCATAATCTTTTAAGTGTTAATAAGACTGAAGAATGAAGATGGGTCAAGGGTTTGATGCACAGGAGTGGTTCTCAAACTGTGTGAAATTGGAACGTCGACTGAAACGCAATTGTATATTAGGGGCTAGGTTGATATTTATTAGCCTATATATCTTTTTCCTCAGCTTCCGCCGGTTGCTCAGAGATTGTTCTAAATTCGCTACCTGTGCTTAGGAGTGTCTGAGTCATATCTGAAACATATTGGCTTACACCCTTCAGCAAAATACAAGTTAGCAATATGGCCCGACATGGGCAATGAGATTTGAGAAAATATCAGCACAAGAAACAGTTAGCGCATGGCAAGGGCGGATACAGAAATTTTCGCACGGGGGGTGGCCAAAATTTAGGGTCTTATTCCAGGAAACAGGGAAAAAAATTCGTCTTGGTCACTGTACTGGAAGAGACGATTGTTGACCGTAGTCTTCCAGTTTGGTGGCGAGCGGTGCTACGTGAGCGGCAGGCTAAATCTTCGGGGGACTTTAGCTTTAGTTACAGCGTAGCACGTGGGTTATCGTTCAACTTCAATCGCACAGAGAATTAACCCGAAACAGTTTTCAATCCTTTCTTGCTGGTTAATTGATCATCGGTTTATAATATTTACATTGTATTTATAACGATTCACTTGTCATAGCCTAATCTATTCTTCGATCCTTCGCTCACTCCAGGCCCTTTCTTCCAAGGCCTCTCGTTCGCCACTCATCCCTTCGCCTCACCGCGGCCAATGCTCTCTCGTCAATTATCCCCGGCGAATGATCCCTCCTCTCTTGTCGCGTCCCTTCTTAAACCCATTTCTTCCAGCTGTCAATCATTCCCTTCAGACCCTGCGTGGCACCAGTTGCCCGCCCATTGCATCTCTCTGTCTCTCTCTATATATTGGTAATGACTAATAGGCTAAGTGTTCACAGAAAATGATCTAGGCCTATAATTATGATCATTAGGCCAACAATTAATCAAATAAGAGTCATAAAACATAAAAACAATACATAGTTATAAGCATCATCGCCGACTGCTCCCTCACTACATCATCACACTTTCTTTAGCTGATGGCACAAGAATTGTGTCAACAGCACGTCGTGTAGGTGACTCTTGAAGGAGAGTTCGTCACGGGTCGACGAGGTTTTTACAAGAGCACAGGCAATCGTCGCACGGCAATTATCTTAATGTCTTTTCCGTGACGTCGCCAGGCTGGCTATCACATGAATCCCTAAGTGATTTAATCTATAACATAAAGCAGAAACACAAAAAACGAGTAATATCTGTGAGATAAACATCCCTATATATCAATCATTCGCTCGTTTTCCCAAAAACCCAAAGGCTTTATGCAGACACCGTAAGTAAAGTAAGTACGACGTAACACAAACAATATGAGCGTTTTACAACACTGGTTGTTAGTGAATTAGCGCAATAGTCCATCTGCCATAGAGTCGTGCATCCCCTCCCCTTTTGTCTATGTAGCTTAGCGTTTCGTTAATTGCTTGGCAGGGTTCGCTTACACGTAGCCTATGTCGTACAATTGTAACTCGTCGTTTTCTTGTCCTTCGTCGTCTCTAATGTCTGGCGCCTTATAATGAACTTTGTGCGGTTGGGCTGTCTGGATCACATGCGCTTTGAAAGTCTGTGTATTTGATTCTTTGGCGTGCCATTGTCTCAATGGATTTATATGGTAGGATCTTGGTCCTTTGTCTGTGCTTTGTCGCAGAAGTACCTGTTGACCTGGCTGTAGTGATCTGTTGGTTGATTCATTGCCATAATAGACCTTTTCAGGTGGTCTTCGCCATTTCCCTTCACCAATGCCTCGATTCCCCGCCCAAGTGTCATCATGGGCCATCTCTAACATCTTTGATCGGTACCCTGTCGGTAGAATTAATTGCTTTCGTCCACCTCCTCCTTCATCATCTGCTTGGCTCGGTTTTCCTCTCCGAAACAAGAAGTCGTTCTCGATTAAATATCTGCTGTCTCCCTCCCTCGCTAGTTTCCACGATTCGTATAAGGTAGGGTCATCATGCTGTGCTTTCTTGAAGTTATCTGATTCGTCTGTCGTCACAGTGCTTCTGTCTTCGGTCTGCTCCCGATCAGAGACCCATTCATCGGCTGCCGTCTCCGTCGGAGATTTATGACCAGGCGTCGTGTGCGCCCCATTTTCTGCGGGGGGTACCGACTCCTCCTCTTCGCTGGTCGGGTCTCTATGGCCCACCGGCGTAATCACTTCGGTAGGGATATCGCCTCCCATGTCATCAGCTTCCTTTTCATCGGAGCATAGGTTACTGAAATCTTCTGGTCGATATGAATAATCTTTGATGGTATCTCCCGCAGGCCATCTGTTGCTGGTTGGAGGCCTTTCAAGTGACAGGCTTATCAATTTCCCAGAGGAGTCGTTAATTGGTCTGAAGTCGGTGGTCGGGCCACCGTCTCTCGTTCCATCGGTCACCGAAGACCTCCCGTTGATCGGTTCGAGCGCTTGAGAGGATTTTATGACCCCGGTGCTTTGTCGATTAGGCGGTGGGTCATTTTCTGGTAGTCGCCTTTCGTCAGGTGCGATTAAATGACTCTGTCCATCTCGGTCGTCCGCTTTGTTGATATCATTAGTGTCTTTTAAGTCCGATTCTATTCCTCCTTTCAAAGTCGTTCGCTCGCAAGGCGTCGCTAAAATCCCGCTCTCCACCTGTCGTCCGTCGGGCGTCTGTGTACCTCTCCCAGCTGCTTGCAGTTTACCGAGCGCTTTGATCGTGTCAGCTGTCTGCTTGTCTCTCTGACTGTCACTGTCTATCCTACCGTCATAGTCACGCCGTCTAGCAGTCGGTCCGTAGTCTTGTCTCCTAGTGGCTATGTAGGCCTGGGAAATGTCATTAGACGTATCAGCAGTACGGGGGCTAACAGTATCGATCAAGTCAGTGTTATTTGCAAATACATCGTGGCCAATTAGCATGTCTACCTGGAGGTCCTTCACCACCCCTGCTTTGATCCTTACAATACGGTCTGTGCCGAATTGTGGGGAGCTGATTTCAAGTTCACAAGTCGAAATGCATTTTAACAGCCCAAAAGCACATTGCACGGTTATGGGATCCCTCATGGCAGACGAGTTATCTCTCACAAGATCAGAATTAACCAGCGTAACCTGGGCCCCTGTGTCCCTCAGAGCGTCAACGGGACGATTGTTCACAAACAATGGCACAATAAATCGTTTCTGGTAATCTACAACTCTCTCTAGATTCGAACCCGGTTTTACGAACTTAATTTGTGCATGTCCCTGTTTTTGTGGCCATGACTTGTTGTGATTTCGGTTATGGGCCTGAGATCCATTATCTGCTCGATTACCATACCCAGACTGCATTGGTCTTGCACTCGTATCTCGCGGTCTATCAATGGTGCTATTTGCAAATGCCCCTTGGTTCATGCCAGTGGGCTTCCTTTCCCAAGGGTTTACGTTGTGATCAGAATTGAGCGTTCTGAACTTGTTGTTCTGTCTCTGATCACCATGGCCTGATTTGCGACCTTCAATGGTGCATTCAAAATGTAAATCTGCAAATTCAGCGACCTGAACAGCCCTTTTAGGCTTCCGTGCTTCAATAAAATAGCGACAATCACTCGCAAGAGAGTCTCTTAATCTCTCCATGATAATGTCGTCCCTTAAGGATTCAAAATCATTTATCTCTTTGCATTCAAGATAATTATCGAACACATCATTCAACTCGCCTAAAAATTGCATATAAGACTGTTTCCCTGCTCTGTGCATGCATTTAAATTTATCCAAATAAAATTTGGCATTGTGCCTACATGCTTGGAGAAGTGCACGTTTTGTTTCCCTGTAGTTGGAACAGGTGTCGAAGGAAAGTCTATTATAATGCACTCTCATTGTCGAGTTAAGCAAAGCCGGAAGTAGCTTAGCCCACTTGCTCTCTTCAATTCCTTGCAGAATGGCAATTTTCTCGAAAACATGGAAATAAGACACTATATCTTCGCTTTCGTGCATGGTTGGCAGCTTGGAATACACCGACGGACCAACGGGGTCACCAACAGAAAATGAAGGGTTTGGCTGTAGTAAACCCAAATTCGCTTTCTCTCGCAAGAGGGCCAATTCCGCCGCCATCTTTTCCCTTTCCGCCATCAACCGCCTCTCTTCTGCGAGCGAGCGTTTTTCTTCTGCCTGAAGTAGTTCAAGCCTCGTCTGGCTTTCGCTAACGCTAGCCTGGTCTGCATCCTCATATTCTTCCAATCCATCGTCACCGCCTGACGCATCGTCATTTGCCTTCAACCTTTCGATCATGGCCTTTTTATCTAGGCCTTCACAATCTATGCCTCTCTGTCTACATTCCTCTTGCAACTCTGCTTTCTTCATTCTCTCAAACATTTTAAGCAGAAGAACCAAAGCACAACAATAAAACTAGTTCAAAAACACACGAGGTTCGATTAACCTTCAAAACGCTACTACACAAAACAATAAACTCAAAAGCAGTCCTTCTCGCAGAACGGGTTATTTCAATCACCCTTTTCATTCATCAATAACAAACACAAGTTCATCAGTTATCATGCAGACTCCGCTCGCAATAAAATGAGCTCCAGAGCGCTTCACAGCAATCAGTAGTTCGCACCTTTCGTGCTTTACAACCACATTCTCCAATAAACCAATTACTGACTCTGCAGTACAACAATTCTCCCGCAAACACCATTCAGACTACAAACATTAACAGCACCAAGTGACTATGAGCAGTCAAACAAAATGGCTCGTGCTCACCAGGTGTTTCTCCAGGTGTCTTGGATGTGTCGCTCTCTCCGACTTCTCCGCACGACTGCAGCATGGAAAGATCTTCCAGAGCTCCAAGTTGTCCCGCGTCACTTGATGTCCAGTCCGAATCCTTTGTTCCAGCGATCGTCCGAATTCCTTGTCCGTTGATCGTCCGCCTCCTTTGTTCCAGCGATCGTCCGAGTCCTTTGCTCCCGTGATCAGACGTCCTGTCTGTACTGCGTCAGTTGTCGTCCTCCTGTCACCAATCTCTCCGGACGTGTAGTTCCAAAGAATCCGCCGCGTCCAATGAGATCAGTCCTCGTGGAGTCCGACTGAATCGTCCGCCGTCAAACGTCGCTTTCTCGTCTGCTTCTCCGATTGTCTGGAATCGTTGTTCCGCTTCGTCTCTTTGTCAATCGTTGCTGTCGTCGCACAAAGTCTCTGCTCCGTTAAAAATTGTCTGAGATCAGCAGCGTTGAAGTTCTGCTTTCTCGAACAAAATCCCAGCTGGCACAATGTACTGGAAGAGACGATTGTTGACCGTAGTCTTCCAGTTTGGTGGCGAGCGGTGCTACGTGAGCGGCAGGCTAAATCTTCGGGGGACTTTAGCTTTAGTTACAGCGTAGCACGTGGGTTATCGTTCAACTTCAATCGCACAGAGAATTAACCCGAAACAGTTTTCAATCCTTTCTTGCTGGTTAATTGATCATCGGTTTATAATATTTACATTGTATTTATAACGATTCACTTGTCATAGCCTAATCTATTCTTCGATCCTTCGCTCACTCCAGGCCCTTTCTTCCAAGGCCTCTCGTTCGCCACTCATCCCTTCGCCTCACCGCGGCCAATGCTCTCTCGTCAATTATCCCCGGCGAATGATCCCTCCTCTCTTGTCGCGTCCCTTCTTAAACCCATTTCTTCCAGCTGTCAATCATTCCCTTCAGACCCTGCGTGGCACCAGTTGCCCGCCCATTGCATCTCTCTGTCTCTCTCTATATATTGGTAATGACTAATAGGCTAAGTGTTCACAGAAAATGATCTAGGCCTATAATTATGATCATTAGGCCAACAATTAATCAAATAAGAGTCATAAAACATAAAAACAATACATAGTTATAAGCATCATCGCCGACTGCTCCCTCACTACAGTCACCGAAAAAACTGATGACCTAGTCATCAGCCTCGAATTTCCCAAAAAGATACCTTATACATCCGCCGAAAAACTGATGACTTTTTTTAGTCATCAGCCTCGAATTTCCCAAAAAGATACCTTATACATCCGCCGAAAAACTGATGACTTTTTTTAGTCATCAGCCTCGAATTTCCGAAAAATATACCTTTTCCACCCGCCGTTTTGTTTTTAGTCATCAGCATCGAATTTCCCAAAAAGATACCTTTTCCATCCGCCGAAAGAACTGATGACCTTTTTTAGTCATCAGCCTAGAATAGCTGGTAAAAAATAAAGAAATTTCTAAATGGGAGTCATGGCCACTTTGGCCACCCCCTGGATCCGCCCTTGGTGCATGGTGTGGGCATGAAGTCCATCCGGGGGGGAAAGGAATTTAGCGACAGTGTGATTTAGAAAAGACAAGGTCTTAATGTTTGCTAAATTATGCAATTAAAGGGAGTGCCATGGAAAGTCAGGTCAAGCAGCAGTTTTTGGTTTCTTATATCTATAGGATTGGTGCTGCATGCATATTGAGAAATATTTATGCATCTGAGATTGGTGAATCTGCCAATATCAAAGGAGACGAAGACGGAAGACAATTTAATTTCCGGTTCTCTCGCTCGAGGCGCTGGCAGTCGATAGCAGACGTCGCTGGGGTCAGATGGACCATCGGTTTCGAGGATTTAAGAATGACAAACGAAGGGCAATATACATATATATATACATATATATAATGCATGTATTAGGCTATAACACCGATATATATATTATATATATATATATATAATATGCTTTGATGGCTATCTGCATGTTGTTCTAATCTATAGCATTAGCCCTGATAAAAGTGCCGACTATCAACTGCGCTGGAAGTCCGATGGTTGGGCTAGGAGTTTGGGCTTTTTCTGTACATTGTTTATCCCAAATGACATATTCTTATCCTTAATGATATCCTAAAGCATAAAGCAGAGAGTGCGGTGGCGGCGCCAGCTATAGGCCTACAGTTACCACAGGTTGCGACAGGGTCATGAGAATTATTAACCTATTCAGCTGCAGGACGAAGAATAAATGCAAAGAGGATAATTTTTAAGATTCAAAAGTTTTTTCGCAACTAATAAGACAGGCCAAGAGTAATATAGACAGGTTATAGATATCCTGCCGGCATTTATGGTGGCGCTGCCACAGAGAGAGCGCCTCTGAGTAGGTCCTATAGTTTAATCTTGGAATGGCGTTATATAAATATTCAACCAAAACATAAATACAAATTATTTGAACACATATTGCGAGTCACCATTAAACTCATTTAATCTACAGCCATATAAAATTAATGTCTAAATTTATGTAAATAACTAAATGCTTAAAATTTTCCTATGAGAGTTCGCCTTAGCACACGATCATCGTCAAACATTAATCTAAATTTACAGTAAGCTTAAAATTGAACAAAATGAGGAGAGTATGGTGCAACGAAACACGTAGAAAAGTTTTGTTATAACACGATTGCGTAAAGAAACTCTAAATCTAGATCTATATCTCAAGAATAATTCAAAGAGAAAAGCTCTTTTAATATATAAAATGGAGGTAAACGATTAGATACAAGTATCATGCGACTATATTTACGATTAGATACAAGTAGCCTATCAGGCGACTAAATTTACACAAAACGTCGAAATTATTTAACACAAATTTTTGTTCCTCTCATTGCAATTCCATTACCGGTACTTGCTATTCTTCTACGAAACGGAAGATGGTAAGAGCACTGCTGGCATTGCTGACCGGAATACTACCAATCACCTCATTCCTCTCGCTATCGTAGTGCAGCTGGCCAACATCGAACTGTGGTCCAGTAAAGTCCAGGAGATTCAACTCCGAATCCAATAGCTTCATTCTCTTGTCCATCTCAGTTATCACGTATCTACCAGGAATACCAGCAGAATAGACTCCGTGCTGGACCGGCATCTTGCTCGACACGTACTGCCGTTCAACGCATCCAGACGAACTGATCTCCCGTATCGTGTCTGACTTTTCGTCCCAAGCGAAAACCACGACGTTTCCATCTGGTTTCTGAATTGCATTTTGCCACATTCTGAATCCAAGGACATGATTGTCTGGGCTGAGCGTTATCTTGCGCTGCACGCAACCAGATGCGTCGTATACGCTCACAGCGGCCGCGTTCTCACCTCTGGGTCTCGAAAGGATTATCAGGTCACCAGTGGCCGTTGCGGATATAGAAGAGAGTGGTAGATCATCTAGATCGGCAATCCACGGTGAAATGCTATACTCGTTCTCTTCGTCTTTCGTTATGCGCAACAATGAGAAGCATTTGATGCCCAGAGCTAAAACGTAGACGCAGTTTGACACGTTGCAAGCTGTCACGTCCAATGGTCGAGAGTCTGACGGAGATGTGATGTCTTTCATCGGTGCCATTGTGTTGCGATTGTACACAACGATGTTCTCCTCTTTGCAGATCATAAACATTTCATCCCTCAGTGTAGTGACTCTAAAGACGAAGAATGGAATCTGAGACTGATGCAGAATTTCCACACGAATCTTCGGCTGAGCTAGACAAATATAAAATAACTGCATTACGCATAATTTTATTGCGTAGCCTAAATAGGCCTAATGATACGCATTAAACTAAATGCCCTCAAAGACAACTTACATGTAGATAGCAGCTTATTTTGAGGTTGAGGCTAAGTGAAAAGGTGGCTAACACTTAGGCCTACTCCCAGGTGAATACAGACTTAGACATCAACCATGGTTCTAATTTGTATACTATGGTTGCAAAATAAAAAATATTTGATTGATTGATTGATTGATTGATTGATTGATTGAATTTTCAGCTCTTAAGTTAGGCTATTCGTCCTCATAAAAATCAGGTCATTAATAAATTTAAAATAGTTAACCAACCCGCTCCGTCTAGGGCTCTGTGAAGTTCATTTCGAAAGAAGTTGGTCGTAAGTATGCTGGTCCAATGCGGGCAGACGGTTCCAAGTCTGTCAATCACAAGATCAGCCTTCGCTTTCCACACGCTTTTCGCCAGCCTCATGTCCTTCACTTCCGTAGCTACGACCTTGACAAGAATAGACTCAAGTAGCTCCATCGGTAGATCTTCCAGCTACAGGTAAATAATATCTCATGTATTGTAGTCTATACATAGGACATCCGTCACAAAATCGAGAGATCATTAGGTCGATTTGTAGCCTTATGATCAATCCAATTTTAAACTATACCAAATTAGCCTACTTGAGCAGGTTGAACTCATTTAGAATCACGTGGGCGACAATGGACTTTTAGCGCGACATAAATTAATTCTGACCTCACAATTAAAGTTCAAAGCTGGTCAAGAGGTGAATCCAGAAAGTTTAAAATGAATTCAATTCAATATTGTTTATTACATGTATACACAGGAGTAACCTTGAGGCATTTTTGCTTACAAATTCAATTAGCTAATGGTTATTGATAGTCGTTCTGAGTATGCAAGGTGACTAAAGCCCTTGTATATATCCAACCTTAACTTATATTCTAAAGTATACAGTGTCTATATATAGTTTGTAGTTTCACATCACACCAAGTGAGAATGAAATCGTGTGAAGTGTGAACGTGGCTGGACATGGTATTGACTTTGTCGGGTATAGGCCTATTGGGGGAACGAGACCCCCTGCTGACATCAGTGGCGTGGCCAGGAATTTATGATGGGAGGGAGGATTTGGGGGGATTTTATGGCCTGGCCGGATGCCCTTTCTGACACCAACCCAACAGTAGCCTATTACAGTAAATAAAAAGGGAATAAAGCAACAAAGGGAATAAAGTAAGAAAAACAGTTGTTGCCACAAGCAATTGTTTTGCTTTTCTTATTTAAGTGGATAAATAATCTTTTAAAAACTTTTCCCTAGGCCAATGGGGGGTTTTGACCCCCGAAACCCCCCTTGTCTACGCCACTGGCTGACATGGCAATGATTAAGGAGAATGGCCCATGGCAGGAGACTTTAACAAGCCTGGCCGCTCATACATGTAGACCCTGTCGTATCTGCATGTAGTGCTTGGAAGCCTATTATGCAAGTATTTTTCATTCTTGCGACAATAAAAATTTAGATCCTAGGAAGCATTGGGACATCCAGATTTAAGCCTGCGCAATAATATTATTATAACTGACCGTTGTGTCGCTCAGTGAGGCGAGTTTTGCTCGTTTAGCGTTGTTTCCTTCTTGGAATAATGCTACAACAGAAATAAGCACGTAAGCAAGTAGACCTAAGCTTTATTCGCGCAAGGCAAGCGTCCATATTTGAGGCGATGCTGCATTTCGGTCATACTATCACCTTGAAATAAATTGAATATGCTCATACGTGACACACCGAATCAGGCTTCATATGCCTATCTCTATCTGCCAGACTACCCCTGGAAAGCGAACGCGATGGCTTCCAGTCCTGCAGTCACAGTCGCCTAGATTACTAAAAAAAAACGTTCCTGACTGATGTTGCGGTGTTAAGCATAGCAAAGAAATCGATTCGCTGAATCAGCAAACAGTTGTAAAGCAACTGCATGCGCTATAAGAAAACTTCCGTGGACCAACTTACAATCTGAGTCTTCTTCAGTCGTTTGCTCGTCATCATTCGAATCAGCGAGTGTTCGTTTCTTCGACATGAAGGCGCAAGGGATGAAATAGAACCTGAAGGAGAATCAAACAGGATCGGTGTCGATTTTGCAAGAAAATCAAGTACCTTTGTGTCATAAAAGTATATATATATATTTTCATTATTCATTATTCATTATTAGCATTTATATAGCGCCCCTTCAAGAAACTACTCAGAGGCGCTCCCAGCCCAGCCACGGCACAAGAAAAAAGATTTAAGGGACTTAAGGAATAAGGATTGACTGGTCAGGTGGAGGAGATGGAGGTTAGGGGGGGAGGTCATTCCAGATTGACGGCCCCACAACCGAGAAGGCTCGACACTGTCTGGTAGCCAAGCGAGCCCGTGGAACAAGCAGTTGTCCCTTCGCAGCAGAGCGAAGGACCCGACGCGCTTCAATGTCAGAGACTGGGCGACAAAGAATGCGCAGGTAGGATGGAGCGCAACCAAGGATACAACGTGAGACCAGGGCAGCAATTCGATAATGGATGCGTTGGGCTATTGGCAACCAATGCAGCACATCACGCATGTAGGTAGAGACAGAGGAAAATTTAGGGATTCGTCCAATGAGCCGGGCAGCAGGGCGCAGAACCCGATCTAACCGACCCAGAACCCTAAGGGGGAGGCCAACAAGGATTGAGCAACAATGGTCGATTCGACTAGTTTCGAAGGCATGAACAAGAACTACCAGCGCATCATGAGAGAGAGAGCGTGCAATCACTCGAAGTTGACGAAGCTGGTAGTAACAGCTTCGAGCAACAAGATTGACATGCTGGCTGAGACTGAGTTCACAGTCAAGGGTAACACCCAGGTCACGAACCGTGGAAGAGAAACTAATGTCTGGAAAGATTTGGGCTAGCAGAGGCAAATCGATCTTCTCAAGTTGCCGACGGCCACCCAGCCAAATGAATTGAGTCTTACTGGGATTTAGGAGAAGCCGATTTGACGCCATCCAAGAGGAAAGGACGTCAACAGTCAGACACATTAGGCGCACAGTGCTAACTGAATCCAATGGGTTAGAATGTATGTAGGCTTGAGTGTCATCAGCAAAGATTTGGTGGAGGAGACCCCGGGACTCAAGTAGAGGACAAAGATCAGCCGTGTAGAGAAGGTATAATAAGGGGCCAAGTACAGAGCCCTGAGGAACACCAAAAGGAGCAGGAACCCAGGGGGACCTAGAGGATCCAACAACCCCACAGTTTGAGCGGTCAGAGAGGAAGGAACGCAACCATTCTAGAGGCTGTCCAACCAGCCCAAAGAATGTAGAAAGACGTTCCAGGAGGATGGAGTGGTCCACAGAATCAAATGCAGAAGAAACATCAAAAAGAGCCAAGAGCGTAACCTGACCATGGTCCATAGCGGAGTACAGGTCAGAAAGAAGTCGGAGCAAAAGGGTCTCTGTGGAGTGGTTCCTCCGGAAACCAGACTGCTGAGAAGGGATCAGTTCATTAACATCTAAATATGCAATCAACTGGTTAGCAACAATGCGCTCTAGAAGTTTAGAGAGAAAAGTTACATTTGCAATTGGACGATAGTTAACAGGATCGCTAACATCTAAACCATATACGCATCATCATTTATTAAAGACCAAATGACGACACTAAAGCTAATACTAACCATAGCCGACCCTCACGACGCCTATCCTGACCCTAACCGACACGTCGGTCCACGATACTATATTTATGCCAAAAATAATCCGAGTTGGCACGATGTCTTTCTCCATTGATCATCATCCTATATAGGTTAACGCCAACCAAATACCGAGCAAATGGAAATATCGCAATTCATCGCTAAGTTGAAGCAAACCATGCACTTACGACAAGCGTTGTAAATACTCCAGAAGGAAACACTAATTAATTAGAATTATCATAATAAAATTAGAGGAGAACTAGAAGCTCTGGAACAGATGAGGACGTCCCCCCAGCATATACATGTAACAGGCTATGCATTGTGACGTCAAACAATAGAGAAATGGCAACACTTTATATTCATAGAAACCTGTTGTTATACTAATATTTCAGATGGTATGTTGCATGCGGTTATACATTATTACGATGATAAAATCTAATGAAGAAATGAAAATTTTAATAGCCATAAAAGTGTTCATATGTTATAAACATTTATTAAAATATTGCGATAAATATGAAAAATAATAATTTGCGCCATAGTAGGCTAGTATAGGCTACTAGCAGTAATAGTATCTGTTTGTGATTATTTTTCTTGTTGCTATTATCATTATCAATAATCTTATTATCTTTATCATGGGCGGAGTTTATTAGGGTCTAGGGGGCTAAGCCCCCCAAGAAGACCCAGATTCATTTTTTAAACCATGTAATGGTATCTTTCCCCGGGCTTAGCCGCTTAGCCCCCACCCCCTTAAGAAGGCGCAGACTCATAAATGTGTTCGGAGAAAATTGTTCTGTTCACGAACGAAACTTCCGAATGACTAAAAAAGTCATCAACTTTTTGGCCGGGATAATTTGCATTTTTCGGCGAGATTTCAGCCCGAGGACTAAAAAAAGTCATCGACTTTTTGGGCCGAGACAATATTTGTCGGCGCTGCTCCGAGCAAAGCCAAGTTCTTCCCAAGTTCTTTTTTAGCCACTCCAAGCACGGAAACCAAACTCCGCCCATGATCTTTATTATTACTATCATAGTGCTATACCTCTTATTATATTACTATAGATATAAGTAGTCCAATTACAATGTAGGCCTAATGGTGCCGTTAAATGGCATTCATACGCAATACGCAATCTGTCTTCGTGTTGCACGACCAACCCTTGGCCGAACTCTTGCTAATTAAAATAAACTCTTTAAGATCAATATTTTGGTCCGGTATCTTTGAAAGAATGAAAGGATCGTGTCAGTGAACTTGGTATATTGAGTCTTTCGCAGCAGTCCGCTTAAATAAATTATTATATAAGAAATATGAAATTGTTAATTTTCTGTTGTCATGACTTTTATGTAGCGCCAAAGTTCTTTATGCTGTAGAAGATAAAAAAAACTGTGATCAATGGCGTGTTACAAAGCCAAGCAAAAATCAGGTCAACCAACAGGAGATCATTCCGCTGAATCACTGATACAAAGAGAGACAGACAGACAGAAAGACACAGAGACAGAGATAGAGATAGAGATGCGGAGACAGAAACGGACAGAGACAGACAAACAGAGAGAGACAGAGACAGACAGAGACAAAGACAGAGACAGATGGACGGACAGAAAGAAAAGATATAAAGACAGAGACAGTGACAGAGGTGGAGAGATAGAGAGATGGATCATGGCTGGATGGATGGATGAATGGATGGAGAGAGGGAGAGAGACAGAGACAGAGACAGAAAGAAAAGCGACATACAGAGACAGACAGACGGAGGCAGACAGAGACAGAGATAAACAGAGACAGACAGAGACAGGCGGCGACAAGCAGAGACAGGGACAGAAACAGAGACAGACGGTGACAGAGACAGTCAGAGAAGACAGAGACAGACTGAAACAGACGGAGATAGAGACAGAGCCAGAGACTACGACGAATGAGCAATTATTCCTAGACCGTGAATCTGCCTCAACAAACTGCAAAGTCGTTGAACATTTTATACGGTTGTAGGTTCTCTGCAGACGTTAAATCCATTAAAATTGCTACACAGAGACATAGGCTACATGTAGTCTCTGGCAACAATTTGACATCATTTCTAATTGGGATCTTCCAGGTGCTGGTAAAACATGACATTGATCACTCTCAAAGTCAATTCAATTAGGCTGTTCAAAGGTTATGGACACAGGAAATGTGAAGCCAGTAGCTTCTCGGTCTAAATATCAACAGTGACAACACAATAGAACTCTGCATGGTTACTAAACAATAGGCTATACTTTTTATGATTACACGAAATACACAATCAAGCGTTGGCAAAGTTACCCATGCAGTCGCTATTCGTTTTTTAATATATATATATATATATATATATATATATATATATATATATATATATATTGTAATGCAAGGATAGTTCTATAGCCACCGGAAATTTTATAACGCAAGAATGTCAGACCTAAAAGACATGCAGTTAACGCGGAGCGATGGACATGGCTTCCACAAGAAGAGAGCAAGACTTTCACTTCAAAGAAGTTTCCAAAAGGCCTATAAATGACGGAGACAAGACGCTCGAAGACCGAGACATCAAAAACATAATTCGAGGCTTGTCGAGACCGGGACACAGTTTCGAGACCATACAACTCTGAAATCCGGTAGTTAAAATATTTTGCTAATAGCCTAATACAGTAGTATAACATAGGCCTAAACGCAGATAGATATTATAAGTAACACATCTATCATGCAGACATAATATGGTTGAATCAGGGCTTTTTAACGTGCAGTGTACACAAAATGTGCAGTTGTAGAAGCACTTCTGTACAGTTAAAACTAGCAAAAAGACCATTGTCCTCCGATTGGAGGTAATTTACCATGAACGGAAAGAAGTTATGCAATTCTAAAAATTCCTTAAAAACACCTGGTTTGAATCTATACTTCATTAAAGTGATGACAAATCAGCGCTTCAGTTGCCAAAATACACGTAAGACATGGGAATCAACATTTCTACAGATTATTAAAGAACACGAAAGCATTTCAACAACAAAGGCTGCTAACATGCAACTACTGACAATAAATTCACGAGACAGAAATCTCGTTTTCTGACCCTTGGTACTAGGGCTTTTTTAACGTGCAGTTGTACACAAAATGTGCAGTTCTAAATGGATTTGTGCAGTTGTAGAAGCACTTCTGTACAGTTAAAACTAGCAAAAAAGGTCGTTGTCTTCCGATTGGAAGTAATTTACCTAGGAGGATGGGCAAGGAAAGTTAAAGAAGGGGTTGTGCAGTTCTAAAAATTTCTTACAAACAGCCCTGCTTGGTACTGTTCAACAACTTTCCAGCGAAGAACCATGGGTTAAACTCAAACCCTCGCAACAGCTAAAGCATTGTTTAAAAGTTCTCATTCTAGAAAATTCAGAAAACTCTGCCAGCAGTCAATTGCTACGATGAGGGTCGTCTGAAGACAGACAAGCGATGCTGGAGTTCTTTGACTCCAACGACGATCAGGCAGACGACAAGTTCTCCAACCTCCATCCACGTCAGCAGACTCATTCCTATCCACAATCCAAACGTTCCTCCGATACTGGAGAAGAGGTTGAAGAACGTGTACTTCTCCTTCTCCACATACTCCGTGATCGTTAGCGACTGCGGATAGATGTTGACCCGGGCGAAGTTGTTGCGCACGAGTCCAGCGGACACCAGCTGGGAGAGGTTGAACATCCGGAGGTTCTTGTAGGCCTTCAGATCCTCGAAGTCTTCGCAGTTCAGGATGTAGTTTGTGTAGAAGGACTCCTGGACGAAATCGAGCGGCCAGTAGGAGTAGGACATCTCCGTTAAGTAGGTGAGTTCGTTGCACGGCGGGTGACATCCGCACTGCCGGACGTGGTGGCTGCTACTCCTACCGCTGAAGAAGTGTAGGATGGAATCGATTTCGCATTTGGATCGGTTGAAGACCAAGAATCGATCTGTGGAGTTGTACCACCCGCAGAAGACGGGCTGCGGGTACTGCTCACCCGCCATCCAGTCGGCGAAGTCGTCTGGGATGACAAGAGCGGACGATAGGCAGTTACAGCGATCAGAGATGAAGCGCTGTTCACACGACATCAGACAGCTCTGCATCGACTCGAGGAACCTTCCACCATCGATGGGTTTAGGGTTCGGATCGCAGTTATCGTAGGGAATCCCCAGTCGCCGATTCATCCCGACTTTGAGGCTGACGGACGTCGTAAATCCGGGTGGGACGTTGAACCCGGACTCGACAGGATCCGGGCGTGTGTTCGGCGAGTGTATCACTACGCGTGCTCCGGCCGCGTTGCCTGAATTGTGGAAACTGTAGTAGGGTCCGTCCTGTCGATGGTCCCCGTTGTCCGCCTCCAGGTAGAGGACCAGGGAGAGCCCGGACTCCGGGCCTGACGCACGGGCCATGACCCGGTCGGCGCTGATGTTGCCACCGTTGTACGTGTAGCAGTTGAAATAGTTTGGGCTGGTGAAGTGGGTGAAGCTGTTCCTGGGACAGTCGCTCTTCCCGTAAGTGCATCCGACAATGAAGTCCCGCACCTGATGACCGACGACCTGAGATTCAGTTCCGATGTTGTCGTAGAAGCCCTGAGGTCCACGCAGGCGATCGTACCAGAACTCGTACTCGAAGCTGCCGTTGTCCGGCGCCGCGGCGAACAGGGAGCTGGACAGCTCGTTCCACTGGAAGAACCTGGTGGAAGAGTTCTTCAACATCTCACCGGAGGTCGACATGGAAATGGGCTGAAGGTTACAGACGGTAACGGACGGGAAGGCGACGAATGCTGCCTGAACGGTCGTTCGCTGTTCGTAGGGGAAGCGAAGGTACTGGAAGATGAGGGTGGAGACCTGGAAAACGCAGAGACCGAGAGCCATGACGATGAGAAAGAACCAGAGAACGTTGAGGGTCTTGTTCTTATGTCGGACGACGTTCTTCCACCCATGAGCGCTCGTCGTCATTATGAACCGTCCAAGTATCGATCCAACCTCATTCGACGGCTCCATCAAACCCTCCTCCCCTACCGAGGACTCCACCGCCTGTTTCTTCTTACCACTTTCCACCATAACCATCCCATCTTCGTCCTTGACCTTGGGTGGTACCACCACCACCACCGATCCTGCTTTCATCGTGACGGTGATACCCGCTGCCTTGCAGATGCTGTCCGTGTCTAGCGCATCCTCAACGGACTGCTCGCTGCCCGCGTCGTCGTCAAAGGCGGCGTTTCGATTGCCGTGTAAATACCTGTTCATCGCCATTGCATAACAGCATCGCTCGTCTCCCACGATGGCACCGGTGGCGCCGCGACGCGGCCGCTTTGCTGACATGCAGGTGAGTTGACTGTTAAGTAATAAATGGGTCCAGAGCGCAACGCCAACGTACTCTCTACATCAATTACACCTGCAGCTGCAGCAGCAGCCAGCAGCAGTTGCATCACAAGCAGCAGCAGCTGCAGCAGCTATGCAATCAGACGTGGCCGTATTCACGGCGAGTTGCAGAAGACTGAAGGGTAAGGGAGTCCTGCAAATGAAATACAGCACCGGATATAGGCTCATTCACATCTAATGCACGTTGAAAGAGCGTGGTTAGGAATCTCGTGGATTACACTAAAACATGGATGGGATTCGAGAGTGAAAAGTAGCATAATAATTAATAAACTATAGGATATGGAAAATTAAATATCTTCACAAGATTTCGATCAAGCGACTAAAAAAGGTCGTCAGAAATTTTTGGCGAACGAAAAGGGAACATTTCCTCCGCGATTCATCCATCTTGACCAACTTCAGCCCCCCCTCCAGCCCCCAAACTGAAATCCTGGCGCCGCCACTGTGAACAGGTAGAGACATCCATCACTCCAGGTCTTAAGCATCAAACCAAGTGCTGGTTGAGACAAATGATACACAAATATAGGAAGAATTAATTAGCTGGTTTGGCTATTACCATACCCAGTGTCGTGTGGCTATTACCATACCCAGTGTCGTGTGGCTATTACCATACCCAATGTCGTGTGGCTATTACCATACCCAGTGTCGTTTCCTCATTGCGACGCACTGCTGCAGCAGCCTTTGGTCTTGGTCTTGGTCTGCCTCAAGAGCTCTTTATGGAATGGTCGTAATCGCGAGGAGGACTACACTCTTCATCTTCTTCATTCATCCACTTCTCTCTTCCCTTCATCCGGCTTTTATTGCCCCACATACATCCATCTACTCTCCCCCCCTCCCTCCTCCCTCCTTCACTCCCTCCCTCCCTTCCATCACCAAACTCGCCCATGATAATTATTGCGAAAAGTAAAGCGCGCAAAACATTCATCCGTCCATTCATCGATTGTAGAGAGAAAGACAGGCAGGCAGGCAGGCAGACAGACAGACAGACAGACAGACAGACAGACAGACAGACAGACAGTCAGACAGACAGACAGACAGACAGATGGACGGACGGACGGACGGACATACCCACAGAGACAAACAAACAGCCACGCAGACAGACGACACAACACGCACATAATACATTCATGCATATTTACATACTTACATGCTTATATACATATACAAACATAGACAATATACATACATTGTATATACATATATATTGTATACAATTATACAGACATGCTTATTACTATACCATGCACTTCAATCGTTATTATGAGACTATCAATTCATCCGTTCATCCATTCATTATTTCGCTCATTCCTTCATGATTCATTCATTCATTCATCCATTCAATCAATTCATTCATTCATTCGTATAAAATGAAATTATAACGCAGCCTGAAGCAGAACCATGACAGAAACTAAGTGACGTTGAATGTATCGTACGTGTGTTTTATATTAGGCTTAACATGAAATTATGCAATGCATGCCGCATATGGCTACTCGTTAAAGCCTTTGCAGATTTTGCGGAAATGGACCACCTGTCGAATATTCCGATCAGTTACGTCTGCCAGGACATGATAACGGAACGAGCATATATAATGATCAATGTCGTGTTGGCAAACTGCTTCATGGACGTTTTCGCAGTAGAAATCAACTATAGGCCTGTCCTCTAAAAATTAGCGATTGCAGTGGCCATCACGCGATGTTTAATCTAAGCGTCTTTCGCGGGGGGAAGGGGGAAAGTACTCCCAGGAATGGATTTTCCCCTCTAGGAAAGATCGCGAGGTGTTGTATAGGCCTACATCTAAATACGTACAGAGAAGTCAAAGGTTATCAGAAGCCTATCAGTTTTTTTATTAATGGAAATGGTAGATAATATATATCTGAATTTTAAAGAGAGTCTTGAGAAAATTTTGCCGATGAAGATGTAGTGAGAAACCTAGCCATCCGCCCCCAAAGGGACTTTTGTTGCCCGCCCCCCTCCCCCGCAACCCGAATTCCCCTTCCCCCAAAGCAGGAGGATTAGATTAAACACTGGCTATCACGCATTTAGATTTGCATAGCCAGTGGCGGCGCTAGGGGCTGGGGTTAAGCCCCCCTTACAAAAGGCTCAGCCCCCCCCTAAAAAAGGGCCATCCGAATTTTTTTACATTGAAATATCCACAATTTTCGGTCGATGACTAAAAAAAGGTCGTCAGAAATTTTTGCGGCGAAAATAGAAAATTTTCGCCGCGAGGCTTCAGCGCCCCGAAACTGATATCCTGGCGCCGCCACTGGCATAGCACAAGAGAGCGTCTTGAAGGCGTGTTTGTTAGTGTGCCAACGAGTAACCATATAGTGAAATACCTTTCTTAGCTCGTCGTACACTGCTGCAGCCTGTTGCTTCTATGTATGGTTGTATACGAAACAGAGATAAATTACATATACTTTTGGCATTTTTATGGATGCAATATATAATGTATATATATATATATATATATATTGCATGCGTTATTCGTATTATATTATAGACTAATAATTTCATTCTCATTTCTTGCTTTGTACCGGTAGTCAAACGTGATGGTTACTCTCAAGGCCGTAGCTGGGGGTATCTTTGGTGTTTGAACATCCCCCGAACTGAGAAATGTAAAAATGATATAAGGCATTTGCTAACACATAATGTATGATCTACATTGTGAAATGTATTGGCCGCCCAGAACCGGTAGAAGTTCTAGATTTTATAATTGCAGAAAAGACCATGAAATAAAACCACAAAATTAGACCGTTTTTACGCCCCGCGGTGGTGAACGGTTTTCGGGCGAAAATCCTACGAAAAGTATGCGATGACTAAAAAAAGGTCGTAATAAAATTTCGCCAAAAAGTTGGTAAACACCCCCGAAATTAAATCCTGCTACGGCCTTGGTTACTCTTCACGTTCTTCGATCTATAGCATAATTATAATAGGTCTGCTGGTTCGTATAGGGGCGTATACACCGGCTGCATGGTCATTTTCAATCGAAACCAGACAGCAAGATGCCAACGGCATTCATTGGCTACTAATTAGAAACAGGTGATCAATTAGCTCCTCGTTAATTGTGCTTGACATCTGTTCATCTAAATATATATATATATAATATATATTATATTATGTGCCTCGACAATGCAAGGGAACTATGGGTCTATAATGAACTGCGTAATCGTAATCTCCAAATTTGTAAAGCGCTACTCGAAAGTTAAGCGCGGGGCACTAGCTTATTCACGAGCGCTGGACTTACAATAATAAGCGCTGTGATATATTGAAATGATGATGATGATGATGATGATGATGACGACGACGACGACGACGACGATGATGATGATGACGACGACGACGACGAAGCTGATGATGTCGATAATCAAAATCATGATAATAATGACAATGATAATAAGACTCCATACATGTAGAGCGCCGAATACTTCAGCCGAGTCCGAAGGAAAAGGCGCAGTAGGTCCTATATATACGTAAGTCCAAGAAGTCAGTAGCAGGCAGTCATGTGATTGCTTAACCACGGTTGTGTCTGCAACGCGTTCTTCACATGGTTGGGAAAGGCTTGCAGTTGATGTTTCGACAGTACTCATCTTCTGTAGCTATAGGTAAACATGACAGATCTAACCTGTCCCTCTGTCTATATCTCTGTCTGTCTGTCTCTGTCTCTATTTTTCTCTGTCGTCTCTCTCTTTCTCTCTTTCTCTTTGTCTCTTTGTCTCTACCTCTGTTTCTGTCTGTCGGTCCGTCTGGCTGTCTGTCCGTCTGTCTGTCCGTCTGTCTGTCTCTGCCTTTCTGTCTGTCTGTCTCGGTCTCCCTTTTCTCTCTTCCTCTCTTTTTCTCTGTCTCTGTCTCTGCCTGTATCTCTTCTTCTGTTTCTGTTTGTCCGTCTGTCTGTATGTCTGCCTGTCTCGTTCGCTTTTTCATAATTATGTCACACGTTTTGGCCGAAACTCCATGCAGTCTGTCCCATTAGCCAGCTCTGTGACTCTGCCTAACCGTAATCATAAACTCCAAACTTCTCAAGCGGCACTCGAAAGTCACGCGGAGGGCACCAGCTTAATCACGAGCGCTTACAACCGAGAGTTGCAGGAATAATAGATGCCTGCTTTTCTCACGTATACTTGCCAGTATCGCACCATTAGACGTCATTACACGCCTGACATCGTCATCGTTAATCTCCCTCCTTCCTTATCAGTAGTCCATGTCCGGACCCCTGGCGGTGATTTCTGTTGGTCTATAAGTTGACACGCGCCACTCGCTCGTAATCTAAGACACTAGAGTCGCCGACGATAAATCTAATTAGTAATTAGTTATTAATTATCTGCTTCCTTCTGAAATCCCCCGCGGGGAAAACTGTCCCGAAATGAGACTGAACTGAACATGGACTCCCGGGCGGAGGGTTCATTATGGGTGGCTGCATGTCTGAACCCCCCGTGAACTTTGCAAAGTGGGTGAGCGTCCTTTACTCCCCCCCCCCATCGCTGGCATCCGAAGTAGATTAGTTAGGA